>JAKUCV010003761.1:40151-50651 GCA_028386065.3 Turnera subulata
ACGATCCCTTGCATCTCATTAAGGTGATCTGCAACCAATTTGCCTTCTTGGTATTTTACTTGCATCAACTTTGTCAAGTAAAATAGCTTGTTGTTCCCTGTCTTTGAGGCATACAATTCTTCGAGCTTCTCCCACAGTGTTCTAGCATGCTCAATGCCAGAAATGTGGTTGTAAACATTATTCTCAACAAATTGCCGTATATAGCCGCAAACTTGGATGTGTTCAAACTCCCACTCCTCGTCTGACTTATCTTCAGGCTTTACCAGGCTAAATACTGGTAAATGCATCTTCGTCACGAACAGGAGATCCTTCATCTTGTTTCTCCATAAGTGGTAATTTGTGCCATCAAGAGTGATCATCTTGTTTATCCTCGCCTCCATTTTTGATCAAGAATTTTAACAGCCTTCTTTGATAAAAAATTCTTCCGGCGGTGAATAGTACCGTATATGTGAACAGTACCGTATACGCAATAGCACCGTATATGTGAACAGTGCCGTATACGTGAATAGTACCGAACAGGTAGTGAATTTAACTGATTCGATAATTCCCAGGAAAGATGGCCTAGCCAATCTCCTTAGACAGAATTATCATTCCAAGATAAATCCCCAGGAAAAACTGGAGGAACAAAGGTTCACTTAAAACCCAGCCTCCTAGACAGGACTCACTTGCACAGTGTATTAATTCACAACCTATACCTGACAAAGCATGAACCTTCAGCTCCGCTACCAGTTGTTGGATCCCGATGGTACTATCTTGCGGAATAATGATCAATCAACAAAAATGGCACACCGAATTTAACGTGGTTCACCCAAAACTTTTGGGCTACGTCCACAATCCCGATCCCACCGGAAAAACTTCCACTATAAAATAGTAGGCTTATAAGAGAGACTTCCCTAAATTTTAGGGGTATTACAAACCTAGAGTTCTATCCAAAATAGTACCCCACAAGGTGTTTCCCAAGTGTTTGTCAAAAATACCCCTAAGGTATTTTTCCTCACTATTTTGTCACTCCCTAATTTTATGAAGGAAATTTTTCTTCTCAATTTTCCTTCCCTACACACTCTCTCTCTTGCACTCTCTTATTCATAATTGTTGTGAATGTTGGGATGCCTTGAAGAGGAGATGAGCACCCTATTTATAGCATTTTGTCAGGGACCAAATTGCAGAAACTCAAAATTGCAGGGACCAAAGTGCAAAACTTTCCAGCTGTAATTTGTTGAAGAAATATTGTACTTTGTTGAAAAAATAGACAATTAGGTTGCCTAACCTTTGTTTTTCAACAAAGGTTGACTACCTAACACTTAATTCATGAACACTCTAAGGGAAATTTCATTTGTGACGATGATGGATGGATGCCTCTTTCTCTTTATGTACAAATTAGGCGACGCTCTTGTTTGCTTCACTGCTTAGTTATTGATATGAGATTAGTGTGTGGGATTTACAATCCGGTTAAGCGTGGTAAATTGTTAGATTTTGTTGCATATAAAAGTTTCTATTTGATTACTTACTTACCATAGACAAATAAAGCCTTTCCAAGTATATATTTCCAACTCTAATTGCAAAGAAGATCACCCGTGATTAAGATAATAGGTTGTATTCTCAAAAAACAAAAAGAATAATATAATAGATCATGGATTCTTCGTTTGTTTGAATTCGAATCTCGTAAACGAAAAAAGAATTATGTTTGTAAAATTTTAGTCCTAATGATGATAGCTTGTATTCTCAAAAAACAAAAAGAGTAATATAATAGATCATGGTTTCTTCGATTTGTTTGAATTCGAATCTCGTAAACGAAAAAAGAATTATGTTTGTAAAATTTTAGTCCTAATGATGGCCGACCCATTCGAACTGGACTAATATGAAAACATAGGACATCGCTTCCATACAATGGTATTTTTTAAGACTGCATTACCGTTATTAGTGTGACAATTTATATTTATTACTGGTGTAACTTACTGGTGTAACTTTTTGTATTATAAAAGTGTTAGCAAGTAAAACGCCGGGAGTAGCCCGCAAATCGGGGGAAAAACAAACGAGACCCAAGTGAGATCCACACTCGTGGGCTTGGACACCACAAAGTAACCCAAAATCTTAAGGTATTGGGTACACGGGTACATTCCACTTATATTTTACTCCCTTGGTCTCTTTTTATCCGATGTGGGACAATTACTCATACTTGAACACCCAACAATCTCCCCCTCAAGTGTGAGTTTCTTCCACATCGGGCTTAGGCATACTCCCCCTACAACGGAAGCATCTTCTGCGACATCCTCAAGAGCCTGCTCCATAACCAAGCCCGTGTTCAAAGGAGCATGTGCCTGCCAATCTCTTAGGTTTTTAAGAGTCACGCCTTACAACTCCACAACTGGGCCTAAACCTGAAGTCTCGAACTCGCTCCACGTGGGGGCAGCAACCACGGGGCAAACCATGTCGCGTATCAATATCGATCACAACCGAACCTTCGGCTCCGCTACCACTTGTTAGGAAGTAAAGCGCCGGGAGTAGCCCGCAAATCGGGGAGAAAACAAACGAGACCTAAGTGAGATCCACACTCGTGGGCTTGGCACCACAAAGTAACCCAAAACCTTAAGGCATTGGGTACATGGGTCTATTCCACTTATATTTTACTCACTTGGTCTCTTTCTATCCGATGTGGGACAATTACTCATACTTGAACACCCAACAATCTCCCCCTCAAGTGTGAGTTTCTTCCACATCGGGCTTAGGCATACTCCCCCTACAACGGAAGCATTTTCTGCGACATCCTCAAGAGCCCGCTCCACAACACCAAGCCTGCATTCAAAGGAGCATGCGTCTGCCAATCTCTTAGGTTTTCAAGAGTCACGCCTTACAACTCCACACCTGGGCTTGAAACTGGAGTCTCGAGCTCGCTCCACGTGGGGGAAACAACCACAGGGCAAACCATGTCGCGTATCAATATCGATCACAGCCGAACCATCGGCTCCGCTACCACTTGTTAGCAAGTAAAGTGCTGGGAGTAGCCCGCAAATCGGGGAGAAAACAAACGAGACCCATGTGAGATCCACACTCGTGGGCTTGGACACCACAAAGTAACCCAAAATCTTAAGGCATTGGGTACATGGGTCCATTCCACTTATATTTTACTCACTTGGTCTCTTTCTATCCGATGTGGGACAATTACTCATACTTGAACACCCAACAAAAAGTCCAATTCTGGACAAGTGTTTGGCTTTAAAAAAGACAATGCGCTCCTTAAAATCCTTTTTTCATTATCCAAATGATTGATACAATTTCTGTTCAAAAAAAAAATTGATTGATACAATTAGTAAGGCAAACCTAATAAACATTGTTCCTCTCCACCCTAGTGAAGAAAAGCTGCAAATCCTTCGGAAACACCAAGAAACCTCCATGGGCAAGAGCCAAACACCCCCTAATAAGTATATCCAGCTAGCTAATGTGATAACTGATAATATTTCACTCACCCACAGCTAAAATACCACACTCACAAAAAAAATGAACCCACCACCACCGTCAGCAGAATTTCTTCTCCTACGAGAATGACTCGCCTTTCACTTAACTATCTCACAGTCAATGTGTGATTTTAGTCTTCTTCCCTACTGTTCCTTTGGTGTTTATCTTAGGTCCAAATTCAACCTAACATGAGGGCTACAATTTGGTCAGTTTGGTATGTTTTGTGTTTTTATCTTAATTAATCTCCTAAAAATATGATATATAAAATATTTCCATGCATGCATTTGGGTCAAAATTGCAATAATTCATTTTGTGATAATGCATGCACAAATCTCTTACTAGTGGAGGCAACTTTGAAGATATCAAAGGTTTTTGGGAAATATGCCACTGAAGAACGGTTGCATGGTAATATTATATATTGTATACATATATATGTTTTGTTTATATATATGTTTTTGGTCAGTTTTTAATCATTAGATGTAATATATGCATATTTTGTGTTTGTTTTTCTTTTTTTTTTTGCATTCAGTAATACTTTTGAAATCATAAAGAAAAAACAGATGAATCAGTATTCTGGCCTAAGAAGTATATTATTTTCACTATTTTTTATGCTAATATTATTTTCACTATTAGATTTAGATGCATATATAATTATATATGATGTCCAGTCATTTTTTATTTAACAGTCAAACACCTATTTGTTATTCGGAATGGTAATTTGAAAATTATTCGATGAAAAATATGAAGGAAATTGCACGAGTACTCTTTTTTTTTTTGTTCACTTCACATGAAGTTGTGATACGAGAATCCACGAATACTATCGATCATTTATTTATTGGCTATTGACAATGGCTGAGCACATGAAAGTTTCAGCTATTTCATGTTCTTTTGGGTGGACTTAAATATGGGCTTTGGACTATTTTTGTCAAATCAGAATTTGGACTCTTGATCCTAAAGGAAATGGGCTACTGTCGCTTGATTTGGCCCATAGGTAAAGTTCCTCCAAAATTCCTTCATTAGTCCAACATCTGTGGATCCTTGGTGTAAAATTTTGGTTAACCACCAGTACACATTAGGGACCTTATGTATATGGGCCTAATACTTTCCTCTCTTTTTTTTGGATTAATCGGCTCAATTCACTACATATATTCGGTGACCTTTATGTATATGTGCTGCTGCATACACTAATTTTCTTCAATTGTAGGAATAAAAGCTGTGGTGAGATGTCATATTTTTTTTAATGAATAGGTTGTATGTAAACACATATGGTAAGAATAAACAGGGCAGATCCAGAAATTCTTATTAGGGGGGCCAAATTTATACAAATCAGGAAAAATACAAAAGAAATTGTAAAGGGGAAGATTGGACTCAAACCCGCGCTGGGTGCCTGAAACAAAGCGCAATTCGCCACCAAGCCGCCACTGTTTATATGTAAAAAATTTTCTATATATAAATATTTAGATTTAAGGGGGGCCTAGGCCCCTGCTTGCCTCCTGGATCCGCCACTAAGAATAAAAGGAACTAAAACATATATTAATTGCATAATCAACTAGGATATTAGTCTCAACTCATGCCAAGTTATGATATTAATTTCTCAATCAATTAGTGTAGATTTTGCCCAATTATCTCCTCTATTTGTGTTGATTGATCATCCAATTCCTTATATCTTGCTGACAATAGGTTGTATGTAAACACAGGTGATAGAAATAAAAGTGTAATTTTGTGAGATGTCATATTTTTCAATGGATAGGTTGCATGTAAGGTGGTACGAATATAAAATCCTAATGTGGTGAAATGCCATTCCTTTAATGGATAGGTTGCATGTAAGGTGGTACGAATGTAAAATCCTAATGTGGTGAAATGCCATTCCTTTTTAATGGATAGGTTGCACGTAAACACAAACGGTAGGAATAAAAGCCTAATGTGCTGAGATGTCATTTTTTTTAATGGATAGGTTGCATGTAAACACAGGTGGCATGAATAAAAGCCTAATGTGGTGAGATGTCATTAATCGGAACGCCTTAGTTTATCATAATCTCTAATCTAGAATCGTCTTCTTTTTCATTCCTCCTAAATTTCCCTGCTTGCTACCTCAATATCTCTTTTATGCCTAGTTTTTTTCTCAGCCTCCATCACCATACGTCTTCCTATTCCTTGGTCGGAACACCTTGGTTTATCCTAATCTCTAATTAGAATCATCTTATCCTTTATTCCTCCTAAATTTATCTACTTGCTACCTCAATATCTCTTTTAAGCCTAGATTTTTCCTCAGCCTCCATCACCATACGTCTTCCTATTCCTTGGTCGAAACGCTTTAGTTTATTCTAATCTCTAATTAGAATCATCTTCTCCTTCATTTTTCCTAAATTTATCTGCTTGCTGCCTCAATATCTCTTTTATGCCTAGTTTTTTCCTCAGCCTCCATCACCATACGTCTTTCTATTCCTTGGTCGGAATGCCTTAGTTTATCCTAATCTCTAATTAAAATCATCTTCTTCTTCATTCTTCCTAAATTTCTCTGCTTGCTACCTCGATATCTCTTTTATGCCTAGTTTTATTCTCAGCCTCCATCACCATATGTCTTCCTATTCCTTGGTCAGAACGCCTTAGTTTATCCTAATCTCTAATTAGAATCATCTTCTCCTTCATTCCTCCTAAATTTCTCTGCTTGCCACCTTAATATCTCTTCTATGCCTAGTTTTTTTCTCAATCTCCATCACCATACCTCTTCCTATCGGAACGCCTTAGTTTATCCTAATCTCTAATCTAGAATCATCTTCTCCTTCGTTCTCTGCTTGCTACCTCAATATCTCTTTTATACCTAGTTTTTTCCTCATCGTCCATCACCATACCTCTTCGGTTTCTCTTTTCGGCTATGAATTCTTTCTTTCTTTTTTTCTTTCTCAAGATCATTCACCTTTCTTCAGTAATAGTTTAGGGGATTTTTTTGTAACAGCTCGGGTAAATTTTTTATTTTTATCGGGACTGTAGAAGTCTTTTTACCGTGATTTACTGTTGAATTAATCTTGGGTAATTAATTCAAGGTAAATCGGGTGTCGTTTTTCGAAACCGAGGGTTTTCCCGCGCTCGTGATTTTTCCGTGGATTTTTAGGAACTAAGTTGGTATTTTTCGGGTTTCGGAATTTCTCGAAAAATCACACCGAAAAATAACTAAGGAGGTATCTGTTATTTTCTGGTCCGGATCGGACTCGCCCGTAATACGGACGATTTGTATTATTGGGGAGATTCACATGCTGCATAGTAAAAAAAAAAACAGTTTAAAGACCGGTGAAGGAAGCAGGAGAGGAAGAAAAGAAAGAAGAGAGAAAAAAAAGAGAAAAAAAAAGAAGAAGAAAGAAAGAAAAAAAGAGAGAAGAGAGGAAAAAAAATGAATGAAAGAAGAAAGGAAAAGAAAATAAAAAAAAAAAGAGAAGAAGAAAATAAGAAAAAGGAAAAAGAAAGAATCGGAGAGAAAAAGAAAAGGAGGAGGAGGGGAAGAGCCGCCGGCCGCCATCACCTGCAGCGACTCTCACCACCACCGCCAGCCGCCACACGCGACACCACCTCACCGTCGCCCCCTTCTCGCCGTCCCCTCTGCAGCTCGCCGTCCTGCTGCAGCACCTCGACGCCGTCGTGCTGCACGCCTCGCGCCTCTTTCTCTGCCGCCGTGCACCTCCCCCTTCAGCCACGCCCTCGTCGCACCGTCACCCGCAGCCGTCGCCTTGCATCTCGTCTCAAGCCTCGCGTACGCCGTCGCCGCCCTCGTCCTGATCTGCGCCGCCGAGCTTGAGGTGAGGAAGAAGATGACCCGTCGGGTCGTGGCCGTGGGTCGGGTTGACCCGACGCCTCATCCGGGTCGCGAGTGGGCTGTGTGTGTTGATGGGTTGGGCTGGGCTGGACCAATGTGCATCTGGGCCTCGCGTGGGCCTACACCTGGGCTCCTGCTTGGAGTTTGGGTCTGGTCCATGTGGTGGGCTGGGTTGGCACTATTGGCCCAGTCCGATTTAATTAAAAAAACAAATTATATATATACATTTATTAATATTCTGGTATTTATTTTTTGAAAAAAATTATATAGTTATTTTGAGAAAATTATGGTCAATTTAATTTGGTATATTGAGAAAAGTATAAATATATTTACTTGATAAATAATTAAGTTTTGTTTTGGAAACTATTTTTAATTGGGAAAAATAAATATATATGTACCATGAAATAATTTCTGAAATTCTATATACATATATTATTTTGCCTGGAAAATTGTGGTTGTGGAAATTATATATATATATATGTACTTTGTAAATTAAAGGTAATTATATTTTGTGTTGGAAATATTATTATATATTTAGAAAAAGATAAATACTATATATATTTTCTGAAAATTATTAATAGGTTGTTATTTTCTGGAAAAATTATGATGATTATTGAAGCGCCCCGACCCGTATTTACCGTAACACAGTAAACACGTGCCGAAACTATTCATACTGATAGAACAGACAGTACAACGTGCAAATATTATACAACAGCAAATCATCAAATACAACTGTCACCCACACTCGGGGACCATTATTCAATCCAAACACAGTGCTCTCAGCAGCAGCAGATAGTATCAGTAATATACATATCATAAGAATTCAGCAATACAGCAAAATATATCACACAGCAGCGGAAATGTAGCACAGCATCATAAGCAATAGAATAGCAGCGGAAGACTTATGCACATGCATCGGTGGTATGGATCCGGAGTCAGGTGGAGTAGAAGAACAGCAGCCATCGAACGTCGTACCTGAGCTACGGAAACAACTTATCCTACGGGATGAAACCCCGCAGGCGAGGGGTGAGTCCGAAGTGCTCACCGACCAAGGATAAACAGTGATATGCAAGCAACCGTAATACTTAAAAGCAAACACAGATAAGCAACAACATATCAACAACTGAATCAAGGCCAAAAGAATGCTTAATTATTATTACCAATTTTATCTTCCGGGCCCCGTCACTGGACAAGCTAGGGTCGTACCTGGTAATCAATTAATTCCGGATGCTAGGTCAACAACCAATCCTCATATCAAAACAACCGGATATTCGGCATATCCGAGCCACAGCGGATATTCGGCATATCCGAGCCACCGCGGATATTCGGCATATCCGAGCCTTTGGGTATTCGGTATACCCTAACCACAGGCATGACGGGCCAATCAAACCAAAAACCGACCATAGCATCCCAAAATTAATTTTCAAACCATCGGGTCGTACCACTACTTTCCACATGACAATTATACCAACATCTCAAATCAATTCCAATCTCAATTCCAATTTCTTTTTCACAATTTCCACAGTCAATAGTTCAACATCAATCTCAGCATAATATCCACAGAATCAATATCATAGCTCAAGGCAACAGTAATACCACAGCAGTAATCAAACAACCAACAATTCAGCAGTCCAATCGAACAACAAAGCACACAAGTATTACAGGCAACATAACAAGGGTTATCCATCCTCACCTTAGCCGATATCAATTATGGAATTGTTCAGCAAGTTCCAAGTCCGGTTCCTCAGCAAATGGTTCGTTATCAACTCCTATGTCAATCAATAATATGCACATATAAGATGGTATGCAAATGCCTTGCTAATACTGTATACCGTAAATTAAATATAACTCGGCTCGGTTACTTCCCCGGATTATTTCTCCATTATTATCATCATTCACCATTTATTTCAAGGTGTCAAAATATTATTCTATACTCATACCTATACCCGGGTACTATTCTGGTATAATACTTCCTTGATAATACTCTTTCCATAATTATTTCTTAAGTATGTACTTTCCAAAATACTATTTCTACAAATTATTATTCACCTTATATATGCCAAAGTTATTTCCAAAAACCATATACTTCCTAAAATTATATTTCCCCACAATTATATTTTCATCCCAAAATTAATTTCCAGAATTATTATTATTTTTTTTTCCAAGTTTTATTTTATTTCTTTTCCCCAGAATTTCTTTTCTTTCTAATTCTCTTTTTTTTTTTTAAATTTGGACTGGGCCCAAACCATCAATTCATTAATTAACCCAACTCTAAAACCCAGCCCACTAACTAACCCACGCCCAAGCCCAACTGTTTCAGCCCAGCCATTCAGCCCACAAACCCATCTGACCCAAACTCAACCCACGGGTCGACCCGACCCATATCACATCTCATCCGGGTCGGAACCTCTAAAACGGGCTGCTCACCTTGTCTCCACAGGCGGCGGCGCGTCGGTCGGGACGAGGCTGCAGTGACACGGCGCAAGGCGACAGCAGGACGGGGAGGCGTCGGAGGTGCCGTGTCGTGGCGGGGAAGAGGAGGCGGCGCTCCTGCTGGTGGTGGCTCGTGGCCTCGCTGACGCGCGTGAGAAGGACGGCGCGAGCGGAGGAGTCGGACGAGCAGGGCGGCGGTCGACGCGGTGCGACGAGGAGAAGGAGAGGCGACTGAAGGTGGTTTCAGGTGGCGGCGAGGTGGCTCAGCCGGTGCAGGTGGCGGCCGGCAGTGGGTGGTTGGTGGAGAAGAGAAGAGAAAAAAAACAAAGAAAAAAAAAAAAAGATGGGGAGGAGAAGGTGAAAACGGCAGCGTGTGGGTGTTTAGTGTTGTTTCTTTTTTTTTTTTTCCTTTTTCTTTCTTCTCTTTTTTTCCTTTTCTGGTTAAGATTTGCAGTAGTAGTTTTGTGAATTTGAAGGTGAGTTGCAGAAGGTGATGATGGCGTTGATGGGTGTATAGGCATGTAGAGGAAAAATAATTTTATAGGCTGAAGAGAACAACTGGTTAATCACAGGTATAACAGATTATTCACAGGCTGAATAGGAAAAAGGCGGCTGAATAATTGAACTTCAATTATGCAGTTACTATGCTGCATGTGAAGTGTGGCCCACCTGGACCAGAAAATATCCGGTATACCCACTTATCTTATTTCTGGTCCGTTAATTCGAGAATAAACCCGACTTTTCCGAAGATTCCCGGACCCGGAAAAATCCCAACTTTGGTCCGTAAAATCCGCAGAAAAATCCCG
>JAKUCV010003762.1:15282-65913 GCA_028386065.3 Turnera subulata
TATGATTATTTCCAAACATCCCATGTATGACAGTAATGTATGATTTCTGAAACGGAAATTAGCTGTAAGTATATGCATCAATGTAAGAGTCTGAAATAATTGGAACATTCAATTGAAGCCCCTTCGGTTGTGTGGTGGAATCAAGGTTCGAGCTCCTGGAAAGTGAAGAGTCTCATTGCTGTTTAAGGCCATTGATGGATATTGATGTGGCAAGCCATCCAAGGGGTCTGGAGTATATAATGTGAAGCAATCTATGCTGTTTTGTTCCACAAATTGCGCGTAAGCTTTCTGGTCAGTTTGTATGAATGCAGTGTTTGAGGCCAAACTTGAGTGCAAAAATGCAAGAGTTTACTTACCATGGTTTTTGTGTTTGCCTTGATGCAGGTGGTCTGTCCTCTTTTTGCGCGTTGCTGTGTTTTGGCTTGCTGCTGCCAAGATCAGATCTGCCTTTGGTAAACTCCATACGGTAGTGTGTTGTTGGCTAACTTTCGGGCCCCCTTTTCAAGCATTGATCATAAGAGTCTTGGAATGATTTAATTTGAACCCAATAATTGAATCATATGATGATGTTTCAAAAGCTCAGCACACATACCTGCACCTCCCCATTTTTTTTGCAGACACAAATGGCCATCAGCCAGCTTCGCAAGCTGAGTCCTGTTAAGGAAACATGGAGCATTGAGGTCTGAATAATCAGATTGTGGGAATCAGTTAATTATAAAGTGCAGGATCAAGTGATAAGTCTTGATGTAATTCTAGGAGATGAAGAGGTATGCAAAGCGCCATGTTTCTTAGTTTTGGCACCAACCATGAGTTAACAATTACTGATTTGCTATCTGAACTTGGTTTTTTGGTATAGGGCACCATGATGCATGCTATAACGAACAAGATGCAAGTACAGCGATTCCGCACCAAATTCCAGGAGGGAATGGCATATCGCATCAGCAAATTCCGGGTTCTGTTTGAAACTAGCCAATACAGACCTGTTAGCCATGAAAAGAAGCTTCAATTTTTTGCTTTTACAAAGGTGGAGAGTATTGATTATGGCATAGATCGCATACCACTACTTATGTTCCAGTTCGTTGATGCTGAATTGATAATTGACAGATGTAACACCACTACCTACCTATCTGGTACTACTAAATCCATTGAAGTCTTAAGAAACAAAGTTCTATTAATTTGACTATGACTAAGACAGAGTTTAATTGTTTAATATCTTTGTTCTTCTATTTGTAGATATTGTCGGGCTACTAACTTCTATTGGCCCTCTGGAACCAATCCAGACAGGTAGAGGTCTAATGCAAAAACGAAATCTCATGATGACATTAAGCGGGTGCACCCCAAGACTTGCAGGCTGAATGCCATAATTTATGGCCCTCTTTTTGATTCATTCTACCTTTGAATATATCATAACATTATGTTACTGTGTAGGGGATAGAAATTTGAAGTGACTTTATGGGGCCAACAGGCTGATTTGATTTTAGAGGACTTAGTGCATAACTCCAATGGGCCTATGGTGCTAGCATTAACTTCCTTGCTCAGCAAGATGTTCTTAAGTAAGCCTCTAATTATTCTGAGCATTTGTTATACTAAATATGCATTTCACAGTTCTTTCAAATTAGATTTCAGGAGAATATACTCTATCTTCAACCCATGCTACTAAAGTGTACCTTAACCCTGATATACCAGAAATTAAGAAATTATTGGAAAGGTAAAACGTTTGGTGTAATTATCTATAATGCTTATACTAATGGTCTGACATTATTCCATGTTGTCCCTAAATAGTTGTGACAAAAAAGATGCCATATCTTTGTTACAAAAGCATAGTTCACAACATGCTTCTGTTGAGGAACAAAAGTCTGAAAACCAGAAAACAGTTACAGAGATTTTGGAGATGGAAAAGTCTGAGATGGATTTAAAGAGATCAGGGTTACCTTGGATGGCAAAATCAAGGAGTTACACAACCGCCATGGGTGGTGCTACTTTGGATGCCCTAATTGTTGGAAAAAAAAATAGACCAACAAGATTCAGCAAAGTTTTGTCTTTCATGCTCTTCAAAATGGAACATTCCTGCAGTAAGGTTAGAGTATTTTTTGGGAAATATGCAATGTTAAGCACCATAAAACTGTTTTGAAAGTCTAATGTTGACTAATAATGTTTTGATCTGCGTCTAGATACAAGGTGGAAATCATGGTAGAAGACCAAACCGGTGAACTGACCTTGACTTTATTTGATCGGGAAGTTGAGCAACTCATGAAAATGAGTGCTATGGAGTTATTGGACCGCACCAACGGAGAATCGCAAGAAATACCTTCCCAGATTGAAGAAATGTTACAAAGAAACGTAATTTTCCAAATTAAAATTACACTCTACAATATCAAGTATGGTTGGCAATACCTTTCTGTCTCCAAAATATTCATTCAGGAAGAGGTGCAGGTATGTGTCGGATATTGATTGCAATTAAGGGCTGCCATTCAAAAGGGTTCGTTAGTGACGAACTTTTGCCTAATATTTTTTCAGGATGGTTGTAAACGAGCTGGTCCTAATTTGGAGTTGTTTGGAAATGCAAAGGATGCTACAGAGACTGTTAAGGAATCATCATCATCAAAACCCGAAAGCAAGAAAAAACAGAAGTTGTGTTTGGAAAAGCAGTGAACCAAGGTGTTAAGAATCTATTGTATTGGGTTGAACCCATTTCATCCGTCTGTATGTTTTCTAAAAACGCATAATAAGTATCTGTTGTTAACGAATGTGTAGAGCCCATCAAAACTGTATGTTAAAGGTTGAATGCAAGCATATGCAAAGAAGTAATCTAATATACCTAAATGAAATATGGTAGAAACATTTACAAACAGATTAAGCTTGATCATTGCTTACCGAGTATTAGCAAGGATATTCAAAGAATCAAAACTATATGTTAAAGGTTGAATGCACACATGTGCAAAGAAGTAATATAATATACCTCAATGGAATATGATAGAAACATTAACAATCAGGCTAAGCTTGATCATTACTTACCGAGTATTAGCAAGGATATGCAAAGGGTTTGTGGCCAAACTTAAGATTTGCAGGAGTCTATACTATTGCTGCCGCCAAGAGAAGAACTAACTTTGGGAAGTGTTTGGAAAACATTTGTTAACCTTTGCAGCTGTTGTTCAAACAGTTATAGTAAAATGCTGTGATTTAAACCAGCAGTCAAATAGCAGCAGCAGTTGCTTACCATTGTACCCCTTTTAACAAATTTTCACATTTTTTCCCAGTTCCATTGCAGAGATTACTACTACATGTGATGAGGTGATGCCACGTTTTTTTTGCTGTCTGTGTATGTAAATATTAGCTGCACCCATTAATTAGTAGGATTACCTCCCATTGGATATGCCTTAAAGAACATGTCAATAAGCTGACAATGGCAAATCTGTGAAAAGAAATGATGGAAATTGAGAAATCACATGCTTCATTAATTTTAAAACGTCAAAAAGGAAAAACAAAATGAGTACGAGTAGTTAAAAAGCAAAGAAAACACTAAATGAAACAACAGATCAAGCTCTTCGTCTTCTTCATGTGGATTTAGCTCATGCTCTACCTATGGATTTTTTCAATTGAATGAATGTTAGAGATCACAGGAAAAACAAAATTATATTAATAGTACTTGTAATTTTTTAATCTAGAATTCTACAGGTCAATGATACACTATTGTGTCATTAATTAAAAATATTTCATAAAGGATTAAAGCCTTTTTTCGTCATTGTGTTAGGCCATAAAGTTGAAAGCCATCCCTGTATTATTTTTGGCTTGTTTGCTTCCCTCTGCTCGTGGATTTTGGCTTGTTTTCATCCCTCCAAGTAGGCCAAAAATGCCAACACAAGGATGAAAATAAGTCAAAATCCACAAACAGAGGGATGAAAACAGGCCAAAGTCCAATATAAGGATAAGTTCCAACTTTGAAGTGTAATACAAGCAAGAAAAAAGGTTTTAATCCATTTCATAAAGAAAAATGATCCAAAACATCAGATACAACATTGAACAATAGAGATAATGATAGCAAAATTAAAATGCATGGTAATGGAGACATACAATAATCTATTTTGTATATTAATAGGCAAACGTTACATACTTTTTCAAATACAGATCTTCTGGAATCAAACCAGAATAGTTGAAAGGACTTTCAACCTATCTTGCAGTGAATAAAATAATAATTTGCTTAATAGTGGTAGCTTTTATTGTAAGTAAGAACGAAGGGTCCTATCTAGCGTTACATGATTACTCCTTCCACCATGTTGATATACTCACATAGTCTTTGACAGTTACAGACAATATTTATGGTGATAATTGTAATGATTTACATAATAAACAAAGAGAAGTACGGTAATGATATATCAAGTATAAATACACAGAAAACATGATTGTGCACCTCCAAAACTTTCTTTCAAAAGCTGTGTTATACACTTTAGTTACCGTGCTTTTATTCATGACTTCTCTGTTCCAAACCTGCAGTGCAAAGAAAAGTAAAATGGCAGTAGATCAAGCGGAAACAAGCTCTAAAGTTAACCATTTCAACAGACTACCAGAAGCGATCGTGATGCAAATCATATGCTTTGCAGTTGCTGCATGTGATAAAAGTTTTGGAACAATACGACAAAGGTATGATTTAGTTTGATAGGTTTTATTATAAATTAGCCAACTATGATATGCATGTTCCTATTTTTAAAACAATGTATTACAGACCAATTCTCATGATTTCAACTTCTCGATTGTCCTGCAGTTGCATGTAGTTCCACGAACTATGTTTGGATGAAGAAGTTTTAGAGTACCTTCATGTAGATTTACTATGCAGGAGGGTACCAAAACTGATGACAAATCCTTATGGGGTAAAATTTTTAAATAGGTTGAGTAACATAGGCTGGCAGAATGCAAACATAATGTTGGGGGTTCATTTCTTCTTCAATGCCAATGATAAATCCTATGGCCTACGATTCCTAAAGTATGCTTCATCAACAACGTCTTACTTCTACTTTAGACATTACGCTTATGCCATTGCAAAGTTAACCATCAAAGATAGTAGTGGATTTCAGAGTTTGTTTAATCTTTGCAACGAAGGAGTTGATGGAAAATGGTTGGGAAGACAATGCAGGTATCTCCTACAAGAAATGATAGAACAAAAGCCATTGCCTACTTTGAGGTTGAACCGATTGTGCCAAATGTCTGGTGAAAACCATTGGAATCACACATCCTGGGAAGACTGTGATGGACAAAATGAAGATTTTATAGGCTGCTTGAGATGTTCCCTAGGTATAGAATTTTATAAATTACGGAATGTAATGAAGTAAAATTGTTACTTACCGAATGTAATGAAATAAAATGATAGAATATTTGAGAAAACAGACGCCTTAATTGAGGATACGAATTTTGAATGTAGTTGGAAACTGGACCAAAGAAATGCGTGAGTAATCTGACACTAGCAAACTTTGGTCATGATGTGAGAAGAACAGGATGCTGAATGGAATGAACAGCAGGTTTCTATAAGTAAAGAAAATTGAATAAATAACATCTTAGGCACATTCAATTAATATAACAACATCCAACAAGATATGAAAAAATGTGTAATTTACACTAGGCGGGAAAACAAATGTTGCAATACTTGCATGCATAGAAAAGTTTCATGAAGATATGTGTAATTTCCGAACATCAAATTCCCTTACTAGATATCTAATTATCAAAACTCAATGTGTTATTTATTGTATCACAATATTTTCAAAAAAAAAAATACTTTGACTTTATGAATTATATACTTTATATGAAACTCCAAATTGAAGATACATACGGTAGCAAAAAATACATGTTTCAATAAAACACAAAAAACTTCCATACCGGCAATTAATATAGGAAAGCGTTACTTTTCTCCCTAAGTTTCATTATCCCCCAATTAATCATCCAATAATTGCTAGAAAACTCATCAGTCACTTCATTTGAACATACATTTTAAATGATAGGAAAGCGAAGAGTGCCAGTCATTACTTTCTTGAAATGATGGAAGACAGTCTCATTGCAATATAAAGGCCCTTCTGATATTATAGAATCCGGACTATAATGTATTGTAATTGGAACACTACCAGGAAAGCAAACACTTTAGTGAGTTGACAAGTTTTTAGCAAACAGTGAATTGACAAGATTTTAGCAAACAGTGCTTTGACAAAATTTGAGCAGAAAATTACAAACAAAACAACGAAACGAAAGCACATTGGAGGTAAGTTGCCAAATACGTTAATATACATCTGTTTTAGAACTTTTAGTACATTATAGTTGCTTTTTAAAAATTTTGATTGCATTATAGTTGTTTTAATAATGCTTATTATTATATCTGTATATCATCCTTCACAGTAGTCTCTGGAAGTGCAGAAGCACAAAATAACATAAACTATCCACAAAATTGACAATTACATAAATTTCGAAAAACCCCTGATCCACAAACTAAACAATAATAAAACCCCAAATCAATGAACTTCTCCACTTAAACTTAAGTGCACAATCAGCAAAAACTATTCATGAAAAAAATGAAAGCGATATAAATTAGAGAGAGGGAAGGGAAGGGATAGTACTCCAGAATTCAACTCACTGAACACTTGAAACCAGACAAATCTTCAACTACAACCCCCAAATCCTCAACTTCTCCGTCGTACTTATTAGCAAATCAACCTTCACTGTCCCTGAGACCAAAAACATTTTCAAAACGGCACGATTAGCATAACATTTTCAAAATCCACAGTAGGGAAAAACAACCATTACAGCAGCTTTACCCATACCCAGCAAAATCCAACCGAACAAAAAAACTAAGATGCAAACCAACAAACATATCTCGGCTGAAATCAACTTAAATTTCCATGAAAAACAGGCTGTTCTATTTAAGATTTTAACCCTAAATTAATCATCCGATCGGCCATAAAACGACAGTGTTGTAGAGATGGAAATGCTACGGATGGGGAAACGAATGAAGCAGGATTATGAAGACCATGAATGATCAGAAATTTAACGAACAACAGCAGAATAAACCCAAAAGCATTAGAAACATAATTTGATATTCAAACGGCAGAGAAAAAACTAGGGTTTAACTGGATGTGCATTAGACCGCGACCGATATCCGCAATCGAATTGGCAGCGACGCCCCCCTCCTCTGACCGCTAAGAAATAAGATTTGCAATCGGAGATTGAAAAAATTGTATTCAGCAGATTCAATAACAAAATCTGTGGAGAATACAATGTGCAGGCGGCGAAATGAAGAAGAACAAGAAGATAGAAACGGACGTTCCAGGGGATTGTTAGGGTAATAGCTGGTAATGCTTTTTTTTTTCTTTTTTAGTATCAAAAAAAGGGACGGCTCGGGGAAAAGAAAGTCAGAAAACAAAGAAATAAAAAGACGAAAACCTAAAACGAGTTAGGGATTTTGATCTGCCAAACCAAAACGGTGTGTTTACCACTTCAGCCCATTTCCGTTAGAAGTTATAGGTCCATTACTGTTACTTGCCCAACTTCATTTAGAATCCCATTAACAGCAACAGAGACGTTTTGACCCAAACCCACAACTAAAAAAAACAACATGTTATCACAACTAAAATAAAGTTTTAATTATGCACCTATAAAGGCATGTACCAAAATTTATAAATATACAAGTAATGATAAATATTATTGTGTACAGTCCATTATATATATTTTTGTATTGAAACAGTAGACCAATATGTTTATTACAATGGTATTGTGTTTTCCTTGAATATTAAACATTGTTTGCACAAAACAAACCTCTTACTCACATTGTATATCATATTGTGATATACAGTTTATGCATTGCATCCAAAATTCTAATGGATCCTTCAAGGAATGAAACTTCACGAGAAAGAATGTACAAAGAAAGAGAAGACAATAGCAAGAAGAATAGAGCAACCAGGAAAATGATTATGAAACAAAAACAAAGACCCAAAACAGGTATGTCTCATTAACTTTCCACATTTATTAAAAATCATTTAGAAATGCATATTGATTAGCAACGTAAGAAAAATAACCAAATCTGTACTATATGTGCCCTCTTATAGATAACAATAGTGACGGAGCATTTATCCAACCAATAGATAACAACCCACCAATATTAACAAACAAAGGTAATAATTTCCCAACTTTGATTTCTATATATATATGTTAGGTTATAAATGTATTCAACACCCTTATATTAAAACTCTTTTAAAACAATAGGTGATATATTTTGGCACAACAGAGCTATTCGGAAGAAGATATTACAGGCAATTAGAAACAAGCAAAAAGGTACGCAATAGTGCGCAATATGCTTTACAATCAAAATGAATATCCTTAGATTGAATAAGATCCACAATGCCAAAATAACATATCCAAAAGTATGATTAATCCAACATCACTTTCTGTAAAGCAGATGCGTCTAACCGACCAAACAAGAAGCACAAAATAGAAAGAAGCATTCGAATAACTTCGACAGGAAGAAGTATTGACGTTGGCTCAAGTTCAACAGGTCAGTTTGTACACATTTAATATATTCATTAGACAAGTACAATGACCAGTGCCTAACAATCCAAAATCTAACAACAGAAGTGCAGACTTACAACATAGGCCCTCCAACATTCAAATGTGGTTATTGTAATGCAATCATGTGGTATGAAGAAAGGAACTGTCAAGGAAAAAGGCCACGGAGTCCGGAATTTACCCTATGTTGTATGAATGGCAAAGTACAAATTCCTTACATGAAGGATCCGCCACCATTATTGAAGACATTACTCACTGCAAGTTCTCAAGAAGCAACACATTTCTGTGAGAACATTAGATCATACAATTCTACATTTGCATTAACATCAATGGGTGGAATAATTGATCGCGAAATTCATACTAGAAAAGGACCTTATGTGTTCCGATTAAATGGGCAAAACCACCATTTGATTGGCTCTCTGTTGCCAATTCCAGGACAGTAACCCCAGTTTGCACAATTATATGTTTATGACACAGACAATGAGATCCAGAATCGAACACAGATATTGACTACCGGAGAAGGAAGACAAAAGCTGGATGAAAATTTGTTGCAAGGCCTAAAAAGCATGCTAGATGAGCATAATGTTTTAGTCCAATCTTTTAGAATTGCTCGAGAAAGATACGAAGAAGATGACATCAATGAATTTTGACTGAGGATCATCAGCTCAAGAGAAACAGATGGGAGACAATACAATATACCAACCAGTTCGGAGATTGCCATGCTGATCGTTGGAGATTTGGATGAAAATGTAGTACACCGAGATATTGTCGTAGAACATAGACAAAAGGGATTACAACGGATAACAGAATTGCACCCTAGCTTCATGTCTGTGCAATACCCGCTATTGTTCCCATATGGAGAAGATGGATACAGGCTTGGAATAGAACATAGAGGTGATGCCCAAACAATACAGAACAAGAGGAAGACTATGACAATGCGTGAATACTATGCCTTCAGGATACAAATGAGAGACAATGAAGGACAAACACTAGCATAAGTGAAAGGTTAAAGGACCAATACATAGTTGATGGATATACATGCATTGAAGAGCAAAGGCTAGGCTATATCAAATTTAACCAGACGAAGTTAAGGGTAGAATTATATAAAGGACTGCACGACGCAATTTCACATGGAGACACAAATCCAGAAATACTTGGAAAAAGAACAATATTACCATCAACGCATACAAGAAGCCCACGGTACAAAATACAAAACTACCAAGATGCAATGGCCATATGTAGATGGGCTGGATTACCAGACTTATTTATCACATTTACATGCAATCCCAAATGGTCGGAAATAACCATGATTGCGGAAAGATGCAAACTGAACACAAAACAAAACCATCCAGATGCAATTGTTCGCGTCTTCCACATTAAATTGCGGGAGCTTATGTCTGATCTACAAAAGAAAGCCCCTTTCGGAAAAGCCATTGCCAGTAAGACAATTGTTACTTCCCAATTAATATTTGCATTACGGAAATACTATTAGTATCATAAGCTAATTTGATTTTTTTCCATGCCAGTACTGTATACGATTGAATTCCAACAGAGAGGCTTACCACATGCACATATTTTGTTGTTCTTACAACGTAACGACAAAAATCCGAGCCCATCAAGAATTGACCAAATCATTTCAGCAGAAATTCCCAACAAGGAACAAGATGAATGGGGTACCAAGCGGTTCAAAATTTCATGATCCATGGCCCATGCGGCGTATTAAACCAAAGATCCCCATGCATGCATGAGCACCGGTGCACCAAACATTATCCAAAACAATATTACCAGCAGACAACGGTTGATGAACAAGGGTTCCCGGTATATCGTAGGCGGAAAACCAACAATACAGTTATTCGAAATGGCATTGAAATCGACAACCAATTTGCCGTACCTTACAACAGAGACCTCATTGTGAAATTCTAGGCACATATAAATGTGGAGTTATGCAATCACGCAAGGAGCATAAAATATTTATTCAAGTACATCCACAAGGGTCCCGACCGAGCAAAAATTGTAGTAGAGCAATGCAACACCGCCACTACACCACAAGGAAGGAGAATGGATACATGCAACGATGAAATTAAAACATATCTGGATTGTAGGTACTACAAATTAAATGAAAACATCTAATTGCCACTATCAGCCTCAAAGTTTTTAATAAAACAATCCATAATGTATGTCATTGACTATTATACAGGTGCATAACAGCAACAGAAGCATGTTGGAGAATATTCCAATTCGATATAAATTACAGGATACCGGCTGTCGAAAGACTAAATTTTCACATTGAAGAAGAACAAACAGTGTTTTTCAGAGATGATTCAGACATAACCGAAGTAATTATACTACCTCGTGCCACAAGGACTATGTTTAACCAATGGATGCAAACAAATTTGGAAAATGAAGATGCCAGGTTACTAACATATACAGAATTTCCAGAACGATGGGTATGGGACAAGCAAAAACTTCAATGGAGAAGACGTCAATCAGGGAATACAATTGGGAGGATTTACAGCCATCCTGCAAGTGGCGGGAAATACTACTTACGAATGTTACTTGGAGTTGTCCGAGGATGCACATTATATAAGGATATCAAAACTATTGATAATGTTGTTTATCCAACATACCAAGATGCATGTCGCGCATTAGGATTACTTGGAGATGACAAAGAATGGGATGACTGCTTGCAAGAAGCATCCCGTTGGGCAACTGGAATGCAATTGCGACAATTATTTGCATCTATATTAATGCATTGTGAGGTAGCTGATGGAAACGGATTATGGGAAAAGCATGCGGATATGTTAAGTGAAGATTTGATATACCAGATTCGCAGAACATTGGGTTGCCCAAACATGCAAGTAGAAGTTGAACAGTTAAGAAATACTGCCTTGGCACAAATCGAAGGGATTTTGAAGAGAAATGGAAGAGCAATTAAAGATTACCATCTTCCAACGCCAAATCAAGAAACAAACAATGAGCTTTCTAATCAAGTATTACTTGAAGAAATGAGTTACAACACGGTACAAATGGAACAAGAATACACAAAATTGTGTGAGAAGATGAATGAAGGGCAAGCAAGCGCTTTCAATGCAGTTATACAATCAGTTGAAAACACAATGGGGAAAACGTTTTTCATAAGCGGGTATGGAGGAATCGGAAGACGTATTTATGGAAGACAATAACATATTATCTCAGATTAAAGCAGAAAATTGTTCTCACTGTGGCTTCATCCGGTATTGCATCACTTCTTTTGCCTGGCGGAAGAACCGCACATTCTAGATTTCACATCCCATTAAATCCAACAGCAGACTCAACATGTGACATCAAACAAGGATCCCAATTGGCCGGCTTGCTAAGGAAGACAACACTCATTATATGGGATGAAGCACCAATGGTGAACAAATACTGTTTTGAAAGTCTGGACAAAAGCCTCAGAGATGTAATGTGTACCAGATTCCAAAACAGCGAAGAGAAGTTGTTTGGAGAAATAACAACAGTGCTTGGCGGAGACTTTAGACAGATTCTACTAGTTATCCAAAAAGGCAGGCGTGAAGAAATAATAAACTCTTCAATAAAACGGTCTTACATCTGGGAACAAGTATAAGAATTGGAACTAAAAGAAAACATGCGATTGATGGCCACTACAAGTAGAGATGAAATGGAAACAATTGAACAATTTGCAAAATGGGTCACAGATATTGGAAATGGAACTGAATGTTTAGAAGGGGATGATGGCTGGATTAAAATACCAGATGATATGTTGCTAGATGAAGGTGACAATGCATTTGAAGCAATATTTAATTCCACCTTCAGCAACTTTATATAACAGCAAAAGAATGCAAAATATTTGGGAGAGAGAGCCATTTTGTCACCGACAAATGATGTTGTCACTGAGTTGAATGAGTACATCATGAACAAAATCCAAGGTGAAGAACAGTGCTACCTAAATAGCGACAGCATTTGCAAGCAATCAATTGCCATTCCAGAACATGACTTGCTATATCCGATGGAATTGTTAAACAATATAAAGGCCCCAGGAATACCGAACCATGTATTGAAGCTAAAAGTCGGGGCCCCAATAATGCTTCTTCGAAATATAAATCCAATGTTGGGGCTGTGCAATGGAACCAAATTAATGGTTACCAAATTGGGCAGATGGTTTATCGAGGCAGAAAAAATGACAAATGAAGTTTCCGGAAACAAAGTGTACATCCCGAGAATGGTAATGACGACAGATACAAAATGGCCAATTAAATTGAAAAGGCGGCAATTCCCGATGGCTATATGCTAAGCGATGACAATAAACAAAAGTCAAGGGCAGTCCTTACAGAATGTTGGTTTATACTTGCCTCGACAAGTATTCACACATGGACAATTATATGTTGCAGTGTCCCGAGTCACAAGCAGGGCTAGATTAAGAATATTAATAGATGACAAGGAGTGTTCCGAAAGAAATGTAATGAAAAACATTGTATTCCAAGAGATATTACATTGAAAAGTGAGCAAACTTTTTGGAATTTTGTTGCAAAGAGTATCTTAGTACATTATTCTCCAATTGTTAGTGTCCTCTTCATTTAACATTTGATCATAATTTCATACACTTACAGTATCTATATCATCATCATATGCTAAAAGAGCATGACATATATGATGTGATCATGTCACATATCCAACACGCCATATATTTCTTTGACTGGCATAATAAAATAAACAATTTATTAGAAAAAAAAAAACAGATTTTATACAGCTAGGGTATGGATTATGCACCGAAGATGAGACACTCCCGTAGTGGGCTTCGTATTTCTCTGCCCTTTCGTACTGAAAATCACCAACGTTGAGTCTTTTTCTTTGTCGTTTAGTTTAGCTTTGCTATTGGCTGGCTTTACTGTGGAAGTCAAAGCGGATCCTTTGGTTGCCAAGCCCAGGGATCACTATATGGCTCTTGGGTTTAAAAAATTCATCATGAAGTCCTTCAATTATACAAGATAGTCTATATATTTTCTGTTTTAAAAACAAATCTTTAGTATCATGTATGTGTTTTGATGAGCTAATTTTGCTTAATACCTAATAAGTTTTTTTCGGGTAATGCATAATTTGTTATATTTATTAAGTAATGCAAAATCAGTTATATTTATTAACTAATATATCAATGATATATATATTGATAAGAATGTTTTACTTATATTATATTTATTTATCACAATAAAAATAATCATTTTAAATTAATATAATTACATTACCAAATCCATCAAATTTGATGTGTGGTTGTCTATTTCTCCTTGGTCCAGAGCTTTGATCACACAGTTGTGTTCGGAGTTGGAATACTACTTATCTATATAAATTAAATCACGGATAGGAATTAAACATTTTTAAAATAACAATGAGGCCATCACAGAAGATATACAAATTAAACATTTTAAAAATAACGATGAGGCCATGACAGAAGATATACAGGACACTTGACAACTCATATAAATAAAATATATACGCCTTACAATTATTTTGTGTAACCCTAATTAGCTGGACTAGCGGCCCAATTTGGACCATAAACTGCAGCGTAGGTTTCTCCACAACATTATCAAGCCCAAAAATATCAAAAAGGCAGATCCGACCAAACATCCAATTCGTTTTATCTGTATGTATTTATCTTCCCACCACCAACAATAACACCTACAAAAAAGGAAAAAACTAAAAATGAATCCAAAAAGGCGCCATACACATTAGTAAGTAAGTAGTACCATACATATACCAATCCATCGCGCAACCAGACCAGCCAGAAGTCCAAGAACAAAAACACACTCTCAAATTGAAAGAAACAGAGGGCCACAACAAATAAAAACGCTGCAGGAAACATAGATGGATAAATAATAAAAAAGGGATCATACAAAAAAACAATTTCAAAATGAAGGTTTCAAATTCAATTTTGAATCACAATTGAAGTCCCATAAATAATTGTAATAAATTGTAAAAAGTAACTTACGATTGATATTCTAAACTGTCAACATACTAAAATTTGTAAAACAAGATCATTCATACCCATTTAATCCCAGAATATGCAAACCGCCATTTCCCAAACGTTATACTGTTGAACATAATAAACCAATTAAAGGACATTCATGGCAAATGATGACCCACGCAAATACAACAGAAACTAAGCAGATACTTTATGCCTATAAATATTAAGCCCACATACCTTACTCAACACCAAAGCCACAACATCTTACATCTAAAAACTCTCTTCCAGATTTCTACTAATGGCCAACCAACAAACCCAAGACAACTCTCCAACAAATGAATCTATGATGCAACAACTGAAGAGGAAGAAGAAACTGTTGGAAGATATGTGCCTCCGACTGTTAGAACAGAATGGAGAATGGGAGGCAATGATGCAAAGGTAGGATCGGATGGTGGAAACATGGATGAACATAGCAAATCAATACCGTAATCTATGGATTGCAAAATCCAAAGAGGTCATAGATATTGAGGAAGAAAAGGCTTGAGGGAGACAAGAAGAAAGCGGAGGCAGTCACTAAGCATCAGTAGACAAAATCATTGTATTTTGATATTGATATGTCTCTGTACTTTCAAAGTCTGATAATAAAATGAGTTTTGTTACAAAAAACAATGTATGAAATCAGTTTTAACCCATGCCCCTATCTATGCATGCGTTGTTAACTACAAGTATAAGCAAAATTGGTAACAGAAACTTCAACCAAAAAAGTCATGACAGAACACTGTCAATTCCACACAAGGCGGCGTGCTATTAGCAAATACCTAAGAATTGTACTTAGAAGATTATGAATTCAAGAGAGAATTAACCGGAGGAAAACAACTAACTTGAAAATTTGATTTGCGACAAGTATAAGCTGGCAATGAGGCAAGAACTTCACAGCATGCATATGCAAGATTTTCAGATACATACTTTGCCAACTGTTTGCCCTGTGAATATTGTTTAGGGAGATCGAGAAATATGAATCGCCATTCAATAGAAGTCTCTTCCTGTCTCTCTTTGCTGTTGGAAGGTAACATTGACGGAAAAAGGACTTCTCTGATTGTGATGTTAAACTGTAGGCCGTGTATTACTACACTGGATGAAATATAAAATTAAAGAAAAGTTAATCTTCAACGATAGGAAAATTTACTTAAACCCTACCAACAGAATTATTCTATTTAAAAATTTCATTCTTCAAAACTTACGCTTAAAGATCGCTTTTCCAGCAACAATTATGTATTCCAAACAATATAGGACATATAAAGAGTAACGGCCTGATTGACAGGATCAATCATCGATAGTTGACTATTAATCCTTCTCCACATAATCCAATTAATGTATTCATATCGCTATTTATTGACTTACTTTCTATAAACGATATTACGATGCCTTATTCGTGCCTAAACAAATTCCAATAAAGAGTAAAAAAGGCAGTAAATGCACAACCCAGTAAAATGGGCCATAAATCTTATTAAACTAAACAATGAAAGCCCAAATAATCTGCATAATAATACCTGTAACGATAGAAGCCAAAAAGGTGTTAGGGTTTATCCCTTGGATGGATGATGTTCCAATTGTCGTAACTGCAAAGTTTCCCTACACATTTACGCAAGAAACCAAGGAGTCAGATATTACTAGAAACCGAACAGACCATCTGCAACTATATAAATAGGTATAAAAAAAAAAGAAAACCATACAACACAAAACACCTACCCTCCAAAATACAGCGCACCCACAATATGGCTAACTCAAGCACAACAGATTACATACGTCTGTTTGGAGACATAATTGAACATCAGCAAGCACGCAAAGAAAAACTTGAAGGCCTTTGTGCCCAAATGCTGCCCTAAATCGACCAGCTGAAAGCACTGGTGGAAAAGCAGCAAGGAATGATACAAAGCTGGCAGAAGGTAATAGAGGAGTATTGGGATCTCTGGGTGGCGGAAGTCAATATCACCAAGGCCCTGCAGGAACAAAACAAAAAACTCAAGGAAGAGATAATGAAGAATTGAAAGAGATGCTGCAGGTTGAGAACGTTGTTTCCTATGTTACCTTCTTATATGTAACCACAGAATCGTTGTCCCTTACAGTATGAAACAGTCTCCTTCAATAATAATAATTGCTTTTCCTTTAATATTGTGTTATTTCATTCCAAAACCAAAGGTGTCAAGTACAGATTTCAAAAACGATTCACAAACGCAAATTCCAAACAATACACAACGACCACCCACAGCACACAACACACGTTACCCAACAAGCAATGTCAAAAAACAATGTAATCAAAACTCACCCATTGACTCAGCGCCGGTGAGAGTCGATACTCGATCGGAAGGAACGGCTGCCGACAACCGCACTTGTTGTTCTCCACCGCCACAGATACAAACTCGGCCTTAACAAACCGGCATCAATAGCGGTCGTTGGGATAACCGAACGATATGGGAACACTGAGTCATAAAACGCCTTCACCAGCACAGGAGACCGATGCGGTTCTTATCCGCCACTGATAAAAACACAAACATCACCATGGCGTTGGAAACAAGGGGCACAAAAATGAAAGAAACACTTGAGTTCAATTGGGTCAAAACGGGGGGTCGAAACCACAACGCGAAAGGATTGGAAGCTCCCGGTCAATTGGGCCGAGATGAATGAACGGACCCCAAAAAATGGGCCTCAACAAAAGAAAAAGAGGCTGAGGCCGCGAAAAAAGAGATCGGGTTCGAGACCAAAAAATGGTAACTATGATTCAATACATTTAGAAATACGTTTAATACAATAAACAAAATAGAAAAACCGATATAATATGTACAAAAAATATTATGGTACGAAAGAAATAATACTACATGAAATATGATATAAACCCATGTGTAACACGGTCTGATTCAATTGAAATATGAAATAAACCCCGTATGTAACACGGTCTGATTCAATTGAAATATGATATAAAACCCGTGTATAACACGGTCTGATTCAATCGCGACGCAAACCCGTGTGTAACACGGGTAGTTGCACTAGTTCTATATAACCCTAACAATTATTCTACTCTTCCAGATTCGCTCTTTATCTTCTCTCTTCTTCCCCCACAAACACTCCGATAGCAATGTGATCTTACTTGTGGTTTGTTCTAAACATTTGTGATGATATACT
Organism: Turnera subulata; assembly: GCA_028386065.3. NCBI lineage: Eukaryota > Viridiplantae > Streptophyta > Magnoliopsida > Malpighiales > Passifloraceae > Turnera > Turnera subulata. Next base: position 32,954 of record JAKUCV010003762.1, read on the forward strand.
TTTTGCTTACAGGCATCTAAGTCCTGAAATGGGTCGGGAGTTTAGAAGGCTTCAGGTCAGAAATCTATTCCCACTGAATGCAGGGAATCTTTACTTCAAAGAGAAGGGGATAAATGTCACTCTTTGAAATTTCTACCTTGGTCCATTGAATTATGTACACCGCGTTCAAACCGATCCAACAATGCACCGGATGACCCGAACCATTTGTTCATAGCGTCTCATTACCTTGCGTTAATTTTTATTGCTGCGCTTTGTGCTAGACTGGAAATCCTTTTGTTCATGCTGGCTTTTGAATGTATTGAGAACCTCAATAAGTATCGATCAATTATGTTGTTATTTTTCCTGCTTCCAAATTTTTATAGTTATGCTCATGTCCATCCCATCTCTTGGTGCAGCGTCAATTTTCAGCTGATCGTTTGGAAAAACTTGGCCTAGATATTAATCGTTATTTTTTCGATGTAAGCCTGAAACATACTTTTCTGATTTTGGAACACTTGACATGTGCCAACGCTTTTTTATGTCATTATTGTTTTACATTGTTCTACAGGAGTACCGTAGGCAGGATAAGAATATAGTTTTCATTCTTAGTCCTCCTTGCAGCTGTGACTGCGAGGGTGATTGTGAGGGCAACTGCAAGGATGCTTGTTGGAGCGACAGCGAGGATGATTGCGGGAGCAAGTGCAAGAGTCAATGTGGGCGCGACTGCCAGAGTGATAGCGGCAGGAAGGAACAAACAAGCGCTGCTCTGGCTCTACACCGTAGCAATGCAATTTACAGGCAGCTTAAAAAATTGGAGGTAAAGAAGCATCCTATTCTATGTTTTAACTATTTTTTCTCTGAATATGTATACCTTTTCTATTTAGTTATATATCATTCTTCTTTGTTTAGAGATTTGATGGTGACCGGATAAAGATCGATGGTGTGTGCGCTTTTCCTATGTATGGTCCTGAATTTAGTTTCAATCCTGCAACTCATGGTACCGTGCAAGAGTATGATTGTTTCAATGAATTGGCCATGAAGCTTGCTAGAGACGTTTGTGAATATAACAATTGCATAGAGGTTAGAAAACACCCTTTCTTCTCTTTGTCATTCTTCCAGTGATGCTTCATGCAAGATGTTCTTTTGTTTTTTGTTCTTGCACAGGATGTTATCATCAGCTCGTATTCAAACGGCTACCCGCTGCAGCACTTCTTCATAACTCTTGAGGCGACACTCATGGGCCACCTAAATCTTGTCCAAGCAGAGGTGAGGTACGGTTGGTTTTATACGAAGGATTATGGTGTCGAGTTCATCATTCATAAAATACAGTCCTTTTATCAAGGTAACAAAGCTCGATTGCCACTATTTGCCTCTAGTATGTCCTCCATTTCTCTGTTTATTTTTATTTTGTTGCACAAGGACCTTATGCTCTTTTTTTTTTTCACTTTTTGTTGAACGAATGGTAGGGTCATTTGCTATTTATAAGTGGGAGGAATATGCTTTAGAACCTACGAAGGATTTACTGGTAAGAATTTGTGGAATTATTACCTTTTTCACTTCCTTTGTCCTGTTGCACATCTTCCTATCAGGGGAGTGATATTCATGATAGGAACTCCAGAAAGCTTAATTAACATTTTCCCAATAGCATGCTTCGATGCATAAGTTCGCTGTCTTTGTATGGACTTGAGTCCTGCTTTAGATGCAACAACTGAAATTGAAAACCTTCCTTTTTATCTCTGCTGGATAATGTTTTCAAGTGGCGTCACATTTTCATGTCTCAATCATCCTTGTATGCTGGATGTGTTTTCACTCTTTTTGGTTCTTATTTCTCTCTTTCCTTGGGTTTTGTTTTCTTGTTTGAGGTCTGCATCAACTTTTTTAGTTAATTTAAAATTTTGGCAGAGGGCTTATGCAACTCATTATGGACTATTGCCTTGCTCGATGGATAAATTTCTCCAATTTCTTCTTGATTTTGTAAGTATTTTGAATCATTTCTTTGACCGTGTGCAAAAAATTCCTGATATCCTTTTTTTTTTTCTCTTGTACTAATATGCATCTTCGGTTCGCCCTATGGTCAGAGTCTAACGCTTTTAGGTGAAATGCAAGTTGCTCTCTTGCGATCCATTGCGAAAGATACTGAGAATGTTGCAAGGAGTCTTTTAGCTGCGCTGGGAGCAAATTAGAAAACAAGACAAAGGAGGTGGATTGGCCGCTGCTCTTACTGCAGTTGTCTTGCTCTTCACATACATCGAGAGCCTAAGGTAATTCTTAATCACAACTATATACCTCTCTATGGCTATGCTCTATTTGTTTGTTGTGCAATGTCAAAGAGTGCAATTTCCAAAAAAGAAAAAAAAAGGCATTGAAGGGACTTTAGTAAGCACCGAGCTCATGAATATGTGATTGGGGTTACCTGCCCCATTGTACTTTCTTATGCGCAAGTTATCTACAGAATGAGAAAACTACTTGATGCAGGGGAAAGTGGACATTGTTTTTGCTTGATCTAGTGACATAAAACACATTTATGTTTAATTTGATTATGGCCTTAGCTTAAAAGGCAATATAGCCATTCCAGGGCTATTTCAACTAGCGAGCCACCAGAAGGCATCAGTTCCTGCCTGCCTTGTTGAAGGATCATAAACTTTTTGAGAAAAGCTGTATCCATGTATTGCGTTGTGGGTGTCCTGTAGGGAGGTTCCGGCTAATGCAGGAGACTGCTTGAAGAATAACTTTTTACTTTTGATTATGCACAATCTGAAATTATAGCTGCAAATAGTTTGATGGGTAAAAATTCAATATTGCCTTCTCTGCTCATCAGGTTGCCACCAGGATCCTACAAAAAAGCTCTCCATGAGCCCCTCGTCCTTCAACAGCCAAGTGTTATACGAAGACTTCAAAAGGTAGTACATTATGCATTAACTCATGTTACTAATAACCGAACACGGGGTTTTGACTTGTGCGTTTTTCTTACATTCTGCTTGCAGAGAGAGAGAGAGAGAGAGAGAACGAAGGGCCTGCTTACCAATTGACAGAAAAAGAAACGTTCCAATAAGCGTGATGAGGAGTATATATGCTTCCAGTGCAGGACAGTTTACCCAATCTCCTAATTTATCCGAACAGTTGACTGTAGAGCTGCAAGGGCTGAGCTTGTAAAATCTAGATCTCTTAGTTTATTGTTCTCAAATTGCTAATTTGGAAACCTATAATACTTAAAATGTAATATCTGGAGGTTTCTAACATATCTAATGTCTAAAAAAAGAAGTCTTCATCATGCTACCTCAAATCTTTTATTATGACGTACCTCTAAACCCTTTGTCGTGAAGTGGTGTACACCTGATATAATATGGCCCAACGTGCTCAAATCTTTATCAAGAATACAATCCACAAGCCTAATTTCAACAAGTCCAGGAATCTGAGGTCTAAAGGAATTTGGCCCACGATCTAGATTTGTGATCCTTATCCATTCGAAATCTACGACTGCAAATAAGAGTACAAGACTTGGCGAGATAAGGAAGTTCCTTTCGATCATATGTAATAACCAAACTTGTAATATATAAGCAAAATAGGATAAAATTAGGGATTCTCTCTCCTGAATCAATTCTCATGTACTTGGGTTCTAAATTTCTTGTACTATATTAATGGTTCTATTGCCGGGAACACCAAATCACATCCGATCCAGTTCGTTCTGTCTTCTTTCCGACAGATCAGCCCTATTCTTTTAGGGGGCTTCTGATTCTGTATTCCAACAGAACGAGCATTCGCTGGAGAGCCAAACGTGGAATGAAATGTTGGCATGGGGTTTCATCTTTTTCAATTTCAATTGATCTTGTATACGCCGGTTGAAGCACACGTTGGAGCATCCAAATCAACCAGCAGAGGCTGCTGTGACAAAGACAACAACAAAAGCATTAGTCTCCGTTGATCACCTATCAGCAGGGTAAGCAGCATAGATGGCAGTTAGGGGAAACAGTATAGATGGCAAGAACTAACTAGGGTTTAGGTACCAATTCGAAGAGCATTCGTTTACCTATCCTTAGGGGTCGAGAGCAGCCAGCCCTAGAGGTACCACAAAAACTGTGGCATCCCGGCCTGATACGGATCCCTACCTCTCTATCCACAACCGACCCACCATTTTGAAAGCTTATTTATTTTTACTTGAGGCATAGGCATGGGCATCCTTCGGCGGCAGGAGCGAAAGCCACTCAGTGGATTGCTAAATCTCTAGTTCGTGAGAAGGATTTACTGCTTGAATTGCTAGAGAAATAAGACAAGGGCGCGCTAGCGCCTTATCTTTTTTGTAATAGAAATGGAGTCTCTTTCAAGGAAACTCAAGCAGGAAGCCTGAACTAATCCAAACTTCAGTTATCATTTAAATAGCAGAAAGAATTAGATTAATCATCTTTGTTTTGCGGATGATTTACTAATTTTCTGCTCAGGCACTGAAGATTCCATTGTTGTGGTCAATCAATGCTTAAAAGAAATTTCAAATGTTTCTGGCCTTATTGCATATCCAAGAGTACAATCTAGCCAAAATTCCCATTTTTCTATCTCATTCAACCAATTTCAACAATAAAACAACAAAGTTAGACAAATCCAACAAAAAAAAAATCAAACATCAACGTTCAAGAAACATATGCAGTTCATCAATCAACAGATTCGTCCACAAATCCAAGAGATCTAGCAGACTCAACATATTTTGGAAGCAATAAATCAGTTTACTTGAGGTAAATTTATTAAAACAACCAACTAATTGCATTTTTGTTCCTAAATGCAGCTGATCGTAAGGGAAATGGAGAAACAAAAATTAAAGCCAAACCAGGCTGCCAGGAAACGACGAATCAAGAGCTGTATCTAGCCGCTGGAGCAGATGCACAAAGACCCAAAAGAGAGGAGAACTGCCGAGGCCGGCAGCTAAGTCGCAGTAGCCATTACACCGCTAATGTGAAGAGAAGTCTTAGGTGTAAGAGGCCTCCGTTGCCAGCTCCCGACCACCATGATGCCGTGCATGTCGCCGAAGAATGGAGGGCATAAAGAGACCCAGATCCTCCCAGCTCTGGTTAGAAGCGAACCTGCCAAGTGAAACTCGAAGCAGAGCTGTCAGCAGGAAGGAAAGAAGAAAAGGCGAGGAATGCGTGGAGCCGTGCTTTCTATTGCTGGTGAGCAATGGAAAAAGAGGAGCTGCCACTGAAGAGACATGATCAGCCTCGCTGGAGAGAGACCTGATGGTTTAGAGGCCGATTGTTGCTGGAAAGGCGTTGGAGAAGGGCTCGAATCAAGAGCCGTCTTGTTGTCACAGGTGGTAGCACCGTCGTTGGGGGAAGATCCAACGAGAAGTCAAGCCCTCAGCAACAGCTCGCATCACCATCGTGCGCCGCCGAGCTGTGAAAAGCATGTGAGAAACCTGTCTCGCCGCCGGTGGAAGCGCTTGATGAGGTTGTGAGCCCCACCTGATGCCGCCACTACTGGGTACTGTGAAGCGAACGGATGTTGAGAAGAAAAAGCCCAGATGACGCAAAGAAGAAAGAAAATGAAAGAAAGAAAAAAAAAGAAAAGCGTGAAGAAGAAAGAAGAAAAGGTGGAGTGGACCTACACCAAGCAACACCAAAAGGCAATAGCTCACAACCCAATTGTGCAAAAAAAACTTAAAGGCCCAAATTTTTTCACAAAGCCTAAAACTTCTATTTGAACGAGAGGACCTGTGGAGCACAACTCACATGAGGTCCAACAACTTGAAATATTCAACAAGCCCAAGTGCATGAATTGGAGGAGGCCCACATGCGTGTGTGAAATGGCTGCTTTCTTTTGCATAATCTTTAAAGGAAGGAAGCAGTGGTTCGAGGTTTTGACGCAGGACCTGCACAGTTACTGAAATATCCAAAACAATTTGTATAAATATAGGAAAGGTGCACAACAATCCCGGAGGAGTGAGAAATTGCGTGATGAAGAATTCCTTGGAGAACAGGACCTGGTCGAAGGTCCATTGGCAGCAAAGTGAGAAAGTGCGTGAGGGAGCTACAAGAAGAATCCTTACTTTTTTTTTTTGGTAAATAGGGTGGCTCAAGGCCTATTATTAAGAAATTATGTTACGGGTAAAGTGCGTGGGTGTGCCACAGCTGCAGCATTAGCATACAGAACAGAAAGACAGGCTACAGGAGGTGCATCCAAGTATTGGAGCCCAAAGGGGTAAGACTGACCTAACCTAGCCAAGCAATCAGCTAACATATTGGCTTCACGATATACATGTTTAATCAATACATCCCAATCCCGTTGGAGCCAATGCTGGATGGACACCACAAAGGAGGTATAGCTTGTAGGTACATGACTTCTGCCCAGAACCATATCCACCACCATCATCGAATCCGATTTAACCTCCAACTTCCGACAACCAATTTCCCATGCTATGGATAAACCATCCAACACAGCCCAAAGCTCTTCCAAAATTGCCGACCCGCTGCCAATATGATGAGTAAAACCACCCACCCAGGTACCCTGAACACCGCTACAGGAAATCCTCGAGTCCTCCTGTAAGCATGCCCCATCAATGTTCTGTTTCCACCACCCCTAGGCAGGCACCTTCCAGCTAATATACCGTGTCGACCGTTGAATCCTAGGTCCCAAGACTGCGGCTTGGGACTCAAAGCTACGCATGAAGGCATCAATCTGCTGGAGAACAAAGTGATGACACCCAGGCGCTAGTCGCTCTACATTCTCAAACACAAGTGCATTATGCCACTTTCATACCCACCAAAGTGCAGTTGCAAAAAGAATATCCCATGGCCTAGTATCACTCCCCCCACGGCCTGAATGTAAATTCCACGACAACCAAGTAGACAAAGAAAGCTCAAAGAACTCCTGCGACATCAGAGGAGGTAAAATGGATCACCGTAGCAAGGAGACTGGAGGGCAGTCCCTGAGCGCATGTAAGACGGATTCCGATTGCAGATGGCAACGGGGGCACGTATCAATAGTAGGGACATGACGACGGACTCGCTGTAGATTAGTCATAATCCCTTCATTAGCCACTTGCCATAGAAACGTACAAATACGATAAGGCACCTTAAGGTACCAGATTCGCTTCCATAGCAAAGAGGCCTCACCCTGCAGAGAGAGGACCCGAAAGGCGCTTCTAGCAGTGCATAAACCTGAGGAATCATGAGCCCATGCCACTGAGTCACGGCCACACATTAGGGAAGGAGGAAGCATACTTGCAATTCTAGCACAGATATCGGAAGGAAGATAGGGAACAATTAACTCCCAATTCCACTGTCCCTGATTAGAGACAAAATGCGAAACTGAAAGCTCCAACCAATTGTGAACACCCAAATTTGACCCATGAAAATTATATTGGGATTAGACTCGAGACATGTTTGAATCATAAGATTGATGAGTTGGTCTTGGGTTGAAACATGGATGGGGTTTAATTTTAGTAGAATTTATACGTTGTAGTAGTTAAGACCCTTATATGCCTAGGATTGATGAGACGATTTAATCATAGGATATGTTAAGGACTAAATTGCTAAAATGTATTTTATCTCATTAAATTTGGGCTTGTTTATTTATTAAACCTAATTATATTTATTCTTGGGTTGAAGATAAATGTAAGGGTTTAATTTAATAGGGTATGGACTTTTCTTCAGAGTTGCACAACCCATTAACACCTTGCTTGCAGATAAATTTAGCTCTGATTTTGGTGAAAAATCAGAGTTAAATCATTCCTTAATAGCAAGGATGTTTTTAGTATGATTTTGGCTTAAAATGAGGAATCAATGTGTAATTAGTCAATTAGGAGATGATTGAGAGGAGTAGTAATCAAGGAAGCAGAGGATTCTGGGCAGTCTAGGGGTTAATTACGCGGTAGGATCAATCAGGGAGGAATTAGGGGAGAATTGGGACCGAAAAAGGAAAGAACGGGTGAGACGCATTGGGCGGTCTTCCACCCATGACCGCCCGGCATGGCTGCCATCCGTAGGATGACCGCCGGCCATGGCGGTCATGGACACCTAGAAACGTGTTTTCTCCCCGATTTTCGCCTGTAATCTGATTCTACTCGGTTTTGGCCCAGATTTTTGGCCATTACCTTGATCATTAAGCTGGTTCACGCCCCTAGGCTACCCAGAACACTATAAATAGGACCCTCCTCTCACATTTCAAAGGACACATTCTATTACACAAACACTCTTCATAAAGCTTTGAAACTTGGAGAAATTCTATCTCTCCAGGCTTAAGTTCCATAGGCAAAACTCTGGTAGAATTCGTAGGTAGCATCATCCATTGTAGGCAGCAAAAGGGGAAAATCAAGAAGAACTCCAAGATTGAGTTGAGGAGTGGGAGGAAATTGTGTGGGTGGCACAACCCAAACCAAGGAGCTAGAGGAGGGCAACAAGAGGTAATCCTATTCCCTTTTCGTCTGACCAATTATTATTGAGATGTTGATGTTGATGATGATGTGATTGTTGTGATGCCATGTCAAGAACTACGTGGGCTTTGAACCCGGTCGCCGGGGTACGTAGGTGGTTTCTAGTGGTGGAAACTCATACCCAATCTTCTTCTTCTCCCCCTTCTTTTTAATATTTAGTTATTATGTGTTTTGGTGCTCACACTTGCACACTTGCACAAGGAATACAAAATCATCTAATTGCACAAAGTTTCGCCCCAACATGGGTGGGTGCCTAACACCTTCCCATCCATGACGAATCCCCGGGTCCAGCATCTTTGGTTTGTTATCCGGTTGCCTAAATGGAGTCACATGAAGGGGTTTTCCCAAGTTTTTGTCCCTTAATAAAATTTGGGTGACGACTCCAAAGATGTTGGATGACGGTTACGATGAAGGTGTAAAGGAAAGGTGAATAGGCCCAAGTGATTTTGGGTCGGGTATTCACACCAATGAACCGGAAATGGAACACTGGCAAAAGTGTGAAGAGGCGGCTGACCAAAAACTCATGCGTCTGTCCAGAATTTCACAGAATACCCATCTCTGAAAGCCCAAGACACTCCCTTTAAGATCATATCCCAAACGTTAACAATACCCCCCCATATATGGGACATTCGTTGTCGCTTGACCACAAGAGGAATCAAACCATCTCCAAGCATTATACTTGGCACGAAGAATATGAACCCATAGGGCTTGCGGCCGAGAAATTAGAGTCCATGCAAGCTTCATCAGCAGAGCTTCATTATGTAAAGTCATTTTGCGAAGCCCCAGGCCCCCCGTATGCTTACTGGCACAAACAGTATCCCATTTAACCAAGGACATCTTACGACGATCCTCACTAGAACCCCAGAGAAAAGCCCGAGTTTCTTATCTAAAGTAGCACACACCGAAATCGGTACATTCATGGTTTGCATAACATACGTAGGGAGAGCTTGGAGAACTGATTGGGCAAGGGTCAGACGATCAGAAAAAGAGAGTGAATTGACCTTCCAACCCGCAAGTTTATTGTCGAGAGCTTCCTCCATGAACAGAAAATGAGAGCAACCCGTTCTTCCATGAATAAGGTTAACACCGAGATAGCGACCAAGGTCCTTTGTTGGAGCAAACCCCAAGGCCTGACTAATGCTATTCTGGATAGGTTCCGGAACACCTTTAGAAAAGAAAATCATCGATTTTTCTACATTAACTTTCTGACCCGAGGCAGCACAGAAAGAATTAAAGACTTGGCGAATAATATCCACCTGATGCAGAGAAGCCTCCGCAAAAAGCAAGAGATCATCTGCAAAAAATACATGAGATAAATGGGGCCCTGCAGCACCAAAAACCAGAGGTTTCCATACCCCAGAATCCACTGAAAGATTTATAAGCTGAGCCAGTCTCTCCATGCATAAAACGAACTGGTAAGGTGACAGAGGGTCTCCTTGCTGAATGCCCCGAGTAGGGTTAAAAGCAACAGTGGTGGAACCATTCCATTGAATCTGCATAGAAGAAGAGCCTAAGCAAAACATGATCAACTCAATCAAATCAGCTGGAAGGCCAACATCCATCCTTTTGTGTGTCCATAACAAAGAACCAACGAATACAGTTATAGGCCTTCTCCAGATCAATCTTCATTGCCATGAACTCCAGCTGGGAGGAAGTAACCCCCATGGTATGAATGGCCTCCTGAACCATGACAATACTATATGTTATTTGTCGCCCAGGTACAAAACTAGCTTGGTTAGGACCAACAACTGAATCCAGAAGGGGCCGCAGTCTGTTCGCAATGATCTTAGTAATAATTTTATAGACCACATTACATAGGCTAATGGGTCTAAACTGCATAATAGACTCGGGATGTGAAATTTTAGGAATCAAGACCAGCAGGGTCCTATTAAGCTCGACATCAAATCTTCTCTGCTAGAAGGCTTCCTTGATAAAATGGCAAACAGAAGCACCGACAGTCCCCCAAGATCGCTGGTAGAAACCCGCTTGTAAACCATCCATTCCTGGTGCTTTCCATGCACCCATCATGAACAAGGATGCCCTAATTTCATCATCGGTTATAGTACGGGAAATCTCCTCCAAGGACTGCCGATTCAAAGGAGGAAAATGGCCCCGAGGAAGTAACACTACAATAGGTGAACATTCCTCAGTATAAAGATTACGAAAAAACTCAACCGCAATTCCTTTTAATCTAACCGGGCCAGAAATCCACTCACCATCATCAGCTTTTAATGACACAATTTTGTTTCTACGATGACGAATAATCGTAGTCGTGTGAAAATATTTTGTGTTACGGTCACCCGAAGCAATCCATTCAGTACGGGATTACTGAAACCACAAAAGTTCTTTCTGGGCAAGAACAGCATCATACTCACGCTTCAAGTTCCACTGTAATCTCCACAAACTCCTACTATCCCCCTGGTCACTTCGTTTCTCAATACCAGCTAACCGGGCCAGTAATCTCCGCTTACGCTTCAATATATGGCCAAAGGTATTTCTATTCCAATCCTGAAGCACTTGAGACAGATTATTAGTAGCGTTCAGAAGAGGAACATGGGAGTGCCAGTTATCTTGCACTACTTGGAAAAGGCCTTGATGTAATAGCCATGCATTCTGAAAACGAAAGAGCTTAGGCCCTCCCATATCCAACCCGGACTGAAACAGATGCACCAAAAGGGGAGAGTGATCAGATTTAGTCCTAGGAAGATGTATCACTGAAGCTTCATCAAATTGCACTCGCCAATCAGAATTAGCGACCGCCCGATCCAAACGCTCTCTAACGCCTCTTCTCTCCCAAGTGAAGCAAGACACCACAAACCCAAGATCAATAAGGCCACAATCATTGAGGCAATCCGAAAAAGCTCGACTGGCAGAAATATTCACAGGTGCCCCCCTAGATTTCTCCGAGTCATCCAAGAGGGAGTTGAAGTCACCAGCAGCTAACCAAGGGCCTGCTATAGAAGAAGAAATATCCCTTAAACCTTGCCAGAGAGCCCTTCGGGTCTCAATAGCTAGACTGCCATACACTGTAGTAAAAAACCAAGGTGGGAAACCAGCCAGAGAAATCTTGACATGGACAAATTGACGATGAACCTGCACCACTTCAACCAGGTCAGGATCACCATTCCATAATAACCAAATACCTCTTGAAAAACCAACCGCTTCACTACGAACATTCCAATCAAACCGAAGTTTTCGAATGGACTTTACTACTTCATCACCACTAATCCAAGTCTCAAGAACAACCAAGACTTGGAGCCGGTATTGTGAGACCATATCCCTTGCTACTCGATGGAACTCATCACTCTTAGCACCCTGACAATTCCAGACAATAAGAGAGAATTGATTCATAAATATAAGATGATATGGAATGGAAACACATAACCAAGAAAACCTTAGGCGCTGACGACTGGGGAGGACACAGCCTCGGCCCGTTCGTCCACCTCATCATGAGCATCTACCGTGACCTATTCCTCCACATCACCAGAGGGTCGTGGCAAGTCGACGCCTGGCGGTATACTCCCTGTGAGTACAAAGGCCTCCTTCTTCCCAACCTGCTCTTTATGTTTATGCCCCTTTGCAGCAGCATCAAAAGCCATCTACAAAGGGCCAGAAGAGTGCATTGCACCCACCGGCTTCATACCAACCTGCGAAGATTGTGAGGGTACTGCTAACGCGGATGAATTGCCATTGGGAAATAAAGGGGTGTTTGAGGCCTTGGCACTGGAACTTGCCAATTCCATGGCACGACGAAGGAGAGTTGGCCAAAGAGAATCTCCAGAAGACGGATTCGACACAGGAGCATTCAACGAAACCGGAGCAGTAGTCGATGGTTCACCCTTCTTGGCAGATTGCTTCCCTGCAGTGTTACCCTTCCTCGTATTTAGAGCCTCTCCTTTAGGGAATCCAGAGTCAACACCCGCCTCCTTCATCACTGGAGTGGTTGACTGAACAGGAACCATAGTACTCGTTTCCAGCCCATCATTCTCCAACTCAGCAAGAACATCATACCTCGAACTTATACTAACATTGCCACCTCCTGCCTTATTTCTAGATTACCGAGGGGGATGGCGAGCCTGTTGCGGGGCTTGCATCCAAATGCATATCAGTTGAGACATCCAACTCCATCCCCTCAACACGTACATCCGCAGATTGATCCTTAGCCGGTATAGCTTCAGTAGGCACTTGAGAATTCTGGCCAGTCAGGTCCTGTTGTCGTACTGGGCAAGTTAAGACATTGTGAGTAGCCCTCCCACAATGAAAACACAGCTGAGACAACCCCTCATACACCACATCGTACCATTCATTAACCACTGCCACCTTGGAGCAAAGCGGTTTAGCAAGGTCAATATTGCACCCAATACGCGCAAATTTCCCCCTATCTGCCCCTTGTGTACTGACATCGATTCGCACAATAGAGCCAATCTCATTCCCTAGCACCCGCAGAAGACTATTATGGTAAAGCCAACAGTGTAACTCTGGAATCTGGACCCAAGCAACCACAGAGCCAATAGAATGCGCAGATGGCTTAAAGTTAGGGCGCCATGTCTCCACAGTTAAGTAATGCCCAAAAATCATCCATGGACCATCAGTCAAGGCATGGAGATAATCTCCATGGTTAGCAAACTTCACATAGTAGTAGTTATTCTCCAAATCAATGACCTTGAAGGGAGAAGACAACTGCCATATCGTTTTCAACCGATTACAGAGGACTGTGTAGCCAATCCTTCGACCCCAAAGTTTCACAATCAGAGTACTTTCCCACCGTTTGTGGAGTTCCTTGCGAAAACGGTCAGAAATATGGATCATGGGACCCTTCTCACAGCGTGACACCGTAATATCACCATCCTCAATATCAAACGAAGTATCTATACGAGGACCGTCTTGCATAGAAGAACCGTCCGGTGCAAAAAGTTTGTCTTTATACGAAACCAAAACAGAGTTCTGCATATTCGACACCTCGGATGCAACAGAGGATTCAGGAAACTGATTAGCATACTTATCCTTCTGAGAACTGGGGTTGCCATCTGGCGGGACGGGGGGTGGGGTGGCGCTAGGTTGCCCTAGCGGCGAAGAAACGACGGACATACAAACCCTAGGCAAAACTTCAGAGGCACGAAAAGGTCGGAGAGATAATTCTTAAATGGGCAACGATGGGCGACTGATGATATATTAGAAGAATCCTTACTTTACTGTCCGCAATTCTTCAACAACTTTGTTGTTGTCGCCACCATGGCAAACCAAAATGGTGACCTTCGGCCATAAGAATGAGGAAATTTTATTTTATTTTTTTAATACATCGTCATCATCAGGCAAGAAGGGAGTGGCAACACAAACTCGACACGACAACACAAATTGCCAGGTCTAACTATATATACAATATTTCTTTATATTATTCTTTTTTTTTTGTCGAATATTTCCTTACATTATGGAGCAACCACGCCCGGTAGTAGTAGATTGAGTTCTGAGGGTCCGAGCTTGACTTGTGGCGGGCTGAGCTTGCGCTTCTGCTTGTTCTATTTCTATCTCCTTTACTACTTTTCTTAGTTTCTTTAAGACTTCTTTAATGTCAAATCTCCCCCATATATAAATCCTTTTTTCATCTTCCTCAATCAAGTGGTTCACTGTGCTTTGGAGAAAAAAAAAAAAACAGATCAAATAAGCTAGAACTGGAGAGTGAGGAAAGTTTGACGTATAGTTATGTGTATATATGGCCAGCCGAAAGCAAATTACAAACCTCTAAGATCGTTCAATTTCTTCTCTAGTTTTTTGGCCCAACTTGTAGAATTTCTACCCACGACGAGAGTCCCATTTTCCTGCATTAGTCGAAAACACAACAAGGGATAAAGAGAGTTTAGCAGGAAACCTTAATTTATATGATCAACAATAAAAACCAGGAAATTTACTAACCTCATGTGTTTCATGGGAACTCATTCCACACTAAAATTGATGCTTTTAACAAAGAGTTGCAAATAGATGAAATACGTATGAAGGCCAAAAGGATGTGCTTTTTAATTACATAGAAACGTCTATCTATTTATAGTTTACTCTACACCTCATGCTTAGAGGTCAAGATAGAAAAACCTTAATATTTTAGGAAAACTTCATAAACTTTATTTTTCTGAAACTCTGGAAGCCCTTTTTATTTTTTCATTTCTTTTTTAATTCGCTTCACAGCCAATATGCCTGTTTTTCTTGTTTCAATAATTGCTTTAACATTAACTCGATCGGTGCCCTAACTCGATCGGTGCCCTAAAGCATGATCCAATAACCAACCAAATATATCAATTGGTATATAGACGGACAAATATCAATTTATTATATAAGAATCATTGGATGAGAATGACGACAATGGTACACTCCAACTATGATGAATAGAAGGCCATTTCTGAAATTATTCCATTAATTGACAAACTATTCTTTAGCTTGTGAGGCTACAACTTGCAGTACTTAATTATACTAACTCTTTTGCAGTGTGATGCAGGACTAACAATAATATTAGAAGTAACGATAATATTCTCTAATAGTAATTAATAATTTTAAAATAATAAATAAATTATGAGACGATCCAATTTCCATTTACCCAACACACATGATTACTGAGCAAGAGTGGCACCACGTGGTCGACATACAATAAAAGTGTAAATTCATAATAGTAATATTAATAAACAGACACAAATTCACAATTCCATCACCCGATACGAGGACATCATCATCTCTGCAGCGAAAGCATTTTTTACATATTCAATGACGGCTTATGCAAAACTTAATGCATGCTTTTGGATCCGAGCCCTGTCTGAGGTAACGCCACAGGCGCCGGAATGCACTCTTGATCTAACCTGCAAGAATTGTGTGAGAGGTGAGACCAACCACTATCTCACCATAAACAGATAAACCGCAGTATACAAGCAACCGAAAATACACCAAAGCTAACATAGAAACAATAGAGATTTAGCAAGCACAACATAGCATCGAACTCAAGCAACTCACCCGGCTTCACTATATGACTGACATCTAACTGTGAAGCTATTCTTCTAAACTCACTGAGATTTCGTGACAGACTTCCCAATTTTTTCATTAGGGCCCCTGTCACGTGATGAGTATTGGTCATGCCTGGTAACTAGGTTAGCTAACCCAGAGTACTCCCCATCAAACTAAAAATATCACAAATTATCACAAGTAACCGGATCCTGCAGTCCCCCGCGGAAGTCCTGCAGTCCTTCCTATAACAAATCATCTGAATCCCGCAGTCCTCGGCGGGAGTCCCATAGTCCTCCCTATCATAACACAAATCATACCATATCACAAATCACTAGGCGACTACCATCTGGCCTTACTAACACCTGACAATCTAGATGTCTAGGCATTGTTACCACAATTCATTATTATTTCCTGCTTCTCTGCCTACTAGTAACCCCGATCGTCAAGCTCATCCTACTTACGTTCCCGAGCAGGCCCTCAGCCTCACAACTCCTCTGGGAATCCAGTCACAAAGGTCATTGTTAATTTGTTACTAACTGATCAAATATCTCATGACCCACACTAACATCATCACAAAATTCAATAATCAGTTCAAAGTAGCCATAAGGCATATAACCACAATCACAATAGTAACTAGCACAGCATGACAAGCACAACAAATAAACATATAATTTAACAATCTACAAACAACTTGGGTATCATAGGCAGCATACCAAAGTTTATAAGTTTATATCCTCATCTGATACTCCTTGGAAGCTGATATCTAGTCAAGCCTTGATACCCCTACATCATAGCAACAATAATCACTTATAATGCATAGACAAAGATGGTTATGCATGATGTCGTTTTAACAGTTATTAGATAGCTTGTCTTTACCGGTCCATTTTTATTATCTCTATAGTTATGTTGTTCCGAGGAAAAGTATAAAAATCAGAGTCTCTCGGCACGTGGCGTTGTTCACAAAGTCAGCCTACCCAACTAGGTGGGAATTAGCTAGTTATGTGCTTCCAACCGATATTACCAATCATACTCGATCTTTTATGAAAACCAAAACTGAGTGTCCAAGCCGATATCCCGACCCTTTATTAATATTAACCCAAACACAATTCAAATGAATCGGAAATTAAGTACGGTGGAACTTCACGAGTGTTTAGCCCAAATAATTATAAAGTAAAAGTTGAAATTAAATAAATAAAAGGTTAAGATTGAAAATTAAATATCATGGGTCTTTTAAAATTTTAGCCCAAATAAAACCAAGGAAATAAATACAATGGGCCTTTTAATAGCCCAGAAGGAAAATGAAATTATAAATCAAATATTGAAAAGTAAACATGAAATAAAATCATGTCCGACATTGAAATTAGATATATTTCCGGATAGGGTTTTTTCTTCTCCCTCCCTTTTAGGGAAAACCCTAAATCTACAGATTGGGGCTGCCGCCGACGACTTTCTTTCCAGCGGTGAACCCCCACCAAAATTTTTTTCAACTAGTTTTTTCTATTCTGTTTTAGTTGTGTTGGTTTATTCCCACTTTTTGTGGGTTTAGTCTCACTTTTTGTGGGTTTAGTCCCACTTTATTTCTAATTCAAATTAATTATATATTATTTATCCTTTCATTTTAAGTTTTATGTATAATTCTTACTTATTTAAAAACATAATTCAGTCATTTTTTAAAAAAAATTAGTTATTTTTGTGATAGGATATACTATACAACTATTTTGACGCATGAATCCTTTGTTAGCCTAAACATGTGATTAAGGACTTAATTAAGTAATTAATTAAGACTAATCTTGTTTAGTATCTTAATGATATTTTTTATGATTATAATATTATTTTGATGATTGACAAATATTTTGGTGATCCTTTGTGTGTTAAGCTATTGGCAGAAATATTTTGTTTCCGGCAAAAACCAAAACAGAGAAGATTTGGCTTCACCAAGCAGCAGGCAAAAGGTCATTTTCAGGACAGTTGAGCTGTGGTCCCGAAAAGTTGTTGTCATTAAAACAAGTCAACTAACGGTTAAACTTGCACTCCAAGGGTCAGAAAAAATTCTGAAAAGTGGTCTTCATATCCTCTCTCTACCCTGGAAGATCTGGTGGTCCACACTTCCTATTCTTTGAAAACTTTTTGAAGAAAAACAATTACTGCTTAAGAAATGCCCAGATTTGGCTCGCCTACACGGACAGATTTAAATTAAGAAGAAAGAGGTCAACTTGTGTGCCACCTGGACGCCAACTAGCCGTTGTGAAACACACCTCCCCATCCTTAGAATCTATAAATTGAGAACAGAAGCCTCATTGGACTTTAACCTAAACATTCAAGTGATTCTAAGTTGAGAAAAGAGCTTACCTTTGTGAAATTTCTATGTACCAAAACTTGTTACTTCTGGAGTGAGTCACTCTTGAAGCTTTCCTTGTTAAAGGGTTGTTATCAACAGGATTAAGAGTTAATCCTGTTGGGTACATAGAGCTAGGTTTAGTTTTGGGTTAGGTTTGCAAGTTCAGCTCGTGAAAAACTTGTGTCTTGTAGATTTTTGATTCGCCTGTGAAAACCAAATTAGTGGATAGTTAGAAATCCTAAAGGGGGACCTCTAGGTAGTGGACGTACTACCTGTGTCCTTTACGTACACAACAAAACTAAATCTTCGAAAAAGCTAGAAAGAAGAGATTTGGCTCTGATGGCTAACCAAAACTCAATTGATGAGGGTGATGATTCGGATTTGGCTTTGAAGATCCGAGATTCTCACTAAAACAAAATAGATAGTTTGGTTTTCCTTGGTCACTAACTGTAAATCTACAGCCCACCCAAGATTTTCCAGATTGACTTGAACCTTGAAAAGCCAAGGATTGTTTTTAATAAGTTCAAAAAATATGCATGTAGCACGGTAATCAATTAACCAACTTAGCCATCTTTCTTTTACCAAAACAAAAAACTTAGCCATCTTTCAAACTCACAGCATTGTCACTTCATGGGAACCTGCAAAAATCCTTAAACGTAACAACAAAACAAATTTCTTCAAGTTCACACCCATCCCAAGTCTGCCAACCAAAATTTCCTCAAACAGTTAACTAAATAGCAACTGTGAGGATGAATTTCACACATAAGAAGAAGCAGTTTAATACCAATTTTGTTCTGAGATTATTAGCATTTATCAAATACATCAGACATGGGAAATTTATCATGTCAGAGTTAAAGGTCCTTGGTTCTGAAAACAAGATTTCCAATGGGTTATTGCTGCCTGATCTAGCGAAACAAAGATGGTAGTATGGTGGTTCACTTTGAGAGATAAATTTGTTGCCGCTGGAGGGAATTGAGAAAGATGAAGTGCAGTAAAGGTAAAACGAACCAACAGAGAAGAAACGAAACTGGAAAGGTAAACGCCAGAGTCCCGATGTGATGGTGGCAGAAACACGAGAAAAAAAGACAGAGAGGAGGAAGAAGGGAGCAGTAAGTGAATGAGAGAGATAAGAAAATGACTGTTCCAAAGGTTTTTAATAGTCAAAACCAAATTGTTTAACTGTCTGCGGGAAGGCGTGGGACTTGGAATTTTAACAAATATAGCAAAGATATGGTTGAGCATTGACAACGACATAATATATTTGCTCATGTTCCAACTGAATGCAAATAACTACTTTTTTTTTTGGTAGGGGGTGTACAAAATATCGTCTGATCAACACTGACAGAGCTCTAAGAACACGCAAACAAAGTTAACAAGGAATCAGTACCTGTGAACCATGCTGCTATTATATGTAAGAATGCCGTTTTCCCTCGGCAAAAATTTTCTCCCACACTTAAGGCAAAAAGTATACAGCTCTCCCTAGCAAATCTGAAGTTGCTAACGAAGCAGAAAAATATATAAACCAGAAACATTCAAGACTGCGACAATGGAGAATATTTTACCAGTGCAAGGATATTGTACAAGGCAAGAAACCAACAACGGGGCTGTTATTCAAGAAACATACTTCCGCTTTCTCTGGCTCTTGCAAAGATGGAGAGAACGTGTAGTATACGTTGAATTAACAAGCTCACGCGGTATTGCAGCTCCCGAAGTTTTTAAGACCTTAACAAACTCTGGAAATAAATTCTTGTTTTCCTCATTAATAAAAGCAATTGATGTGCCTTCCTCTCCCATTCGAGAAGCCCTCCCAATCTCATGGACATATTCCTTAATCGAATTAGGCATGTCAAACACTATTACCTGTCTCAGACCCAAGAGATCAACTCCTCGACCCAAGATCCCAGTAGCAACAAGCACAGGAACATCTCCCAGTAAAAATGACTGCATGATCTCTCTTCTTTCCTTCATTGATTTCTCCCCATGAATCGATAAAGCCTTCAACCCAGTGGTGACAGATATTGCATTAGCTAGGAGATCTGCCCCTAGCCTTGAACCCACATATACAACGGCCGGTGGCATGAAATGCTGCTTGCTCATCAATATATCAAAAAGCTTTTGCTTCTTTTGCTTTGACTCAACCCAGATCACCAGCTGTTTGAGAGCCTTACTTGGTCTGTTAGGCTGGCCAATGGAGACGGAAACGATATCTTTTGCCATAGAACTGGCCATCTTCTCAACCTCTTGTGAGATTGTTGCGGAATACATCAAGACCTGAGGCTGTGAAAGGGCCCTAAAAATCTGCATTACTTGATCTCTGAACCCCTTTTGAAGCATGCAGTCCACCTCATCTAGAACAAGTATCATAACATGGCCTAGGTCAATATCATGTTTTGCCAAGAGATCAATCAGCCTGCCAGGGGTGCCAACAATGAGCTCCACTCCTTGCTGAATGCGGTGGAGTTGTCCAGCCATGGCATCACCACCGACCACAAGAGCAGTTTTGAAAGGCAAACCCTTTCCAAGCAGCTTGGCTTGATCCTCTACCTGTATGCAGAGCTCCCTTGTCGGTGTCAAAACCACTGCAAGGGGATTTTTTGCTCTAGAAAAGTTCTGACGACGGAAACCGTCGCATCGAGAAACAACAGGAACCAGAAAGGAAGTGGTCTTCCCGGAGCCCGTATCAGCTGAAGCAAGCAGGCTTTTCCCACTCAAAGCAATGGGGATTGCCTGCATCTGAATAGGTGTAGGCGTGCCAAATCCTGCAGCTTCTATATTGTGGAGTAGCTTCTGTGGAAGACAGCATGAAGAGAACGACAGAAAGGGTGGCGGAACCAAGCCTCCCTTAACATGGATTTCAAGTTTGTTTCTCAGTAGTTCGGTTTGATGGGTAGTTAATGGCGGGGGTCCTGACTTATCATCAGAATCTCTAACATAAAAGCACTCATCAGTTGCAGCCACTCTTTTGGGAGGAGGGGGACTAACAGAATACAGGGGAACTGCAATCCTTCCAGATAGGACTCTGGTTTTGCATTCCAAACTGCAAACATCATCATCTGTCTCATCACAGATATACTCCCCATACCGACCACATATAACACATTTAGGTTCTCCTGGAAGAGCTTCCCTCTGCTCTCTAGATGTGCTCTTTACATCATTCTCTGCACCAGAACCTGAAGAGCAGGTCTAATTAACAAACAAAAAACGGGGCGGGCGCAGTTCAAGCCAGCTTGTGTTCATGAAGCAAAAGAAGAATTCGACACAACAGAGAGAAAAAGACATAAATTTTAATCCATCCGCAACTGATTTTGTCCAGCAGATAGCTCCTCAAAGACAAACTAAAAAGTGGATTCTAGATCAGGGTTTTACCAATCTTAGAAAACAAAGTGTCACTTCCTATCAGATTCTAACGTATATTTATATACTTATATAACTAAATAATAACGCAATCGTTTCTGGTTATCGTTCCAGGAGAAAAAGAAAAAAAAAATTAGCATTAAGACGAGGATTCAAAACAATCGTACCTGTACAAGGATTTGGAACTTCCGGCGAAGGGTTCATTGATTTGAATCTGGCTACAGATAACCAATAATCTTCTTCATCTCCTTACAAGAATAGAAGAAACTAATTTTAAGAATTCCCGGGTTGAGACATTCTCTCTCTTTTTATTACTTAAACAAGACACCTGTCCGTTGTTTTCGTCTGTACGATTGACGTCGGAATCCGATTGGGAAGAAAAGAACCCTAGTGTGCTTGCTTTACCTCGTCTCGGATGCAGGGATACAAATCATGGTTTCGCCATTGACCCGGTAGCTTCGACCAAGACTCCGACCCATAGTTACCAGACCCGGCTCGGACACAGAACCAGAAAAGGTCGCGGGTCGCAGTTCAGTGGTCCAACCGGATTCGAATCTGGAATTCAATATAATTGATCCGGAATAATAATTATTAAATAATTGATTATTTTATTCTATATATATATATTAATATTTACCTTTTGATAATAAAAAATAAATATAAATTCTATTTTCCACTAAATAATATAATTTTATGTAAAAATTGAAAAAAAATTGAGTGTTTTGTGATTTTTAAAACTGACCCGATTGGATTATCGGTTCAACCAGATCGCCAAAAACTATATAGGTCAACGAGTTTAATACTGTTCACACAGACCCATTTCAACACATCTAAAAACCCAAAATATACTAAGGGTTACGGTTCAACCGGTTGAACCGCCCAGGCTGAGCCAAGTTTGATAGCTATGCTCCAACCAGGCCCAGCCGATCCCTAGTTTCCCTTTTTGGCTTCCCATTGGATATTAGTTTCTCTTCTCCTTAAATTTTTTATATACATTAATTAATTACAAGTTGTCCAACTAAGGCTAATCTATATGTGAAATTGGTTAAAAAAAATTATATGTGAAATATATTAGTATTCACCTTAACCTATGAAATTGCTTAAAAAATATATATATATATTTGAACACTCTACGTGTTTACAAAAGTTTTAAAAATACAACCTATTGTCCTAAACTTGGACTAATCGCATCTTAAGCTAAATTAGTGATTTAACCATGTTTAGTCATGGTGTATAATTGATTTTGATGATTAACAAATTATAAGTGTGCTTTGAGTTTTGTCTTGTGTTGATTTTAACTTACAAGAGGAAATATGATTTTACGCCAGATGGTTTTTGTTGCAACCATTTCTGAGAGCTGTCACTTTCAACTTTTCAGCAACTTGCGTGTGGTCCTCCAAGCATTTAAAATCCACTTCCAACGGCTTGAATTGATGAACAAGTAAGAGGGTAAACTTTGTGGAAGTGCAGATGACTTTATCACCTAACTCCTACTCAACTCATGAAGGTAGTCCAAACTTTCTATTTCTAGAAATACTTTGCAACTAAAGAGTTGACATGGCACAATGGTCCCAATTTGGAGCAATAATGAACTGAAGTCAACTGGAAGTTCAAAGAGCCGTTGCAGCTACTTTCCCCCCAACTCAACGGCTACTTTCCCCCCAACTCAGATGCTATAAAGAGGGTCCTTAATACCTTTGGAAAATCATCCTAGCTATTGTGCAAAATCTGAGTTTATACTTGTATTTACAATTGTGGTTTCAACATTTAGTTTTTCTGTTTGTATTGCAAAACACATTCAAAGGGTTATTTGTAAGCAAGTCTTGGTTTAGATTTGTTGGATACTCAAGTCTAGGATTAGATTTGAGAGTAGGTTAGAGCTTAGCCTGTGAAAAGCATGTAAAGATTTGAGCTTAGCCTAGAAAAGCTTGTGTTTGTAAAGGTTAAGGTTGAACCCGCAAAAACCTAAACATAGTGAGTGTTTGAAATCTTAAAGGAAGGAACCTTTAGGTAGTGGAGATACCTAGTGAGGGGGAACCACTTTAAATCCCTTGCGTTAGCTTTTCCTTCCTCTCTTCATTTGCATTCTTACTTTAAAACACTCACCAAGCATTACCCGGATCCGATTTGATAAAAACCAGACCTTCACTGTCCGAAAAAGTTTAAACCCTAATTCACCCCTCCCCTCTTAGGCACTTTTGGGCCTACAATTGGTAGCGGAGCTTCGTTCTCAGATTAAAGGAGTAAAATTCGGAGACAAAGATCATGGCTTTTGAGGGTACAAGTGTTAAAAAGGCACCCTATTTTGATGGGACAAACTTTGATTATTGGAAGTTTCGGATAAAGATCTTCCTTGAAGGAAAGGATCTTGAAATGTGGTATATTGTGCAGAATTCCTACAACAGACCTACAAGTGATATGCAATTCTGGACTGATGAGGAAATGAGGAGAGTAAAGCTTGATGCTCAAGCTAAAAATGCTCTTCTATGTGGAATCAACAAGAGTGAGTTTCAAAGGGTTAGATCCTGTGAAACTGCTCATGAAATTTGGAGGCTATTGTGTGTCACTCATGAAGGCACAAATCAGGTTAAGGAATCAAGGCTCAATCGTTTCATGAGAGAGTATGAGCTATTTCAAATGGTTCCTGGTGAAACCATCTAAGCAATGGATACTCGCTTTACCATACTATGCAACTATCTTACAACACTTAGAAAAGTGATCACATATAGAGAAAAGATTGCAAAGATTCTGAGGTCACTTCCCAAATAATGGGAACCTAAAGTGGCGACTATTGAAGAAGCTTAAAATTTGAATCTACTCTCGTATGATAAGCTGATAGGCAAGCTGATTGTTCATGGTGACAAGCTTGTAGAACAAGAACCAAAACGGAAGGATGTTGTCTTAAAAGTGCAGGAACCAAATGATGGTGATGAAAGTGACTCCGCTATGCCTCTTCTTTCCAGAAAGTTTGCTAGGTATCTTAAAATGAAGAAGCAGCTCAAAGGAAGAAATTCTAAGGATGCAGGAGCTGATGAGCCTAACAAAGATCCTTTGGTGTGCTTGGGATACAATCGACCAGGGCATATCAAATCTGAATGCCCTTACCAAAAGAAGGGAAGATCTGGTTTTCCGAAATCCAGAGGAAAGAAAGCTATGGCCGCTTCGGATTATTTAGATTCTTTAGGCGAATCGGATATAGAAGAGGAGACAAATCTATGCTTCATGGCCTATGGAGAATCTGAGATAACTGATTCTACTGATTTCAGTCTTGATGAGTTACTAGAAGCATTTGATGAGTTGCATGTTAAATATAAGCAAGTTGTTATGAAGAATAAAGAATACAAAAAGAAAATTGATTTACTTGAGTTTGATGATGAAGCTCATAAAAGTGCTTATGAAAAACTTAATCATGCCAACTCTGATGCATTGAAAATCTGTGAAGATTTGTGAAGTGAAAAGTTTGCTCTAAAAAATGCTTAAGATGATCTTGAAAAGAAGTTTACTAGTAAGAGTACTATGTGTAGTGAGTTAATTAAAGAAAAGGAAGCTCCTGAGAAAAATATTGTCGACTTGAAGTCTTTTCTTGAAAAATTTACTGGTGGAACTAATAATCTGAACATGTTGTTAGGAAAACAAAGACACTTGGTGCAAAAAGAAGGAATAGGTGCTACACATATGGTTTTTAACAAACCAAATCACTATGTGCAATTTGTAAGGGCAGAATCCAGTGTGCCATATAAACCTGACACTTGAATTTTAATAAACCATACAAATTTTTGAAAACTACTAGGCCAAGTTCGAGTATGTCATATAGACCAAATCTGGTTTTTAACAAACCAAATAAGAGAATGCAGCCATACAAGTCTAGAAGGAACACTTATGAATACTCATATAGGAAGAACATGTACATGCATTATCATGCTACTAATGCATCTCGTATTACATATTATTATTGTGGAAGGAATGGTCATGTACTAGAACTTGCATGTTTAAAAAGAGAAATGAAAATGTTAGGTATGTGTGGGTTCTGAAAGGAACCAGATCTAACCCCGAAGGTCCCAAATTAGTTTGGGTACCTAAAACGTAATTATTTTCTGTAGATGACAAAGGATGAATGGATCTTAGACAGTGGATGTTCAAGGCATATGCCGGTGAATTATCTATGTTCTCATCCCTAACCAAGAAAGACCGAGGAAAAATAACTTTTGGGGACAAGTCCAAAAGACAAATTCTCGGGTTTGGTAACTGTGAACATCCAAATTTGACCCACGATTTATTCTATTATTTTAAGTTATGAATTTGTTTATGTCTTTAATTGATATGAATTTGATTGTGATTTAATTTAGTAGAGTAAGGGTATTTTATTTGGTTATTTCATTTTATTTATTTTTGGCCCTTTGTTATTTGATTAATTTTGGGTTAGAAGTAGTTATTAGGTTTAGGCTGATAAAATATGGATCCTCCAGAGAAGTTAGCCTATTTAAACACATTAAGGAATTAGTTTTTTTATCATTATTATTAACCACTAAGACGGTTCCTAAAAAAAATATTAGGACAAAGGAAAAAATTCCATCGTGTTTTTCATGGGTAGTGGGTTGGGTTTTGAAGCTGAAACCGGGGTAAAACCGGGTAAGAAGCTTGGGAAGGGGTTGGATAATGGGTGGGACCCACACCTGCCACATGGACGCAAAATGATGTCGTATCATGATGATACTACATCGTTTTGAGCCACGGGCAGAAACCACGTCAGCACATGCCCCGCCCGAGACCCATGATTGACCTGCCCGTTAAAACTCCAGGTGGATAAATGTCTCGAGAAAAGTTGTAGGTACACGATTGTCCCAACGTAAGAAAGTAGGGTACCAACTGTACCAAAAACCCGAAGTTTAAACTGGAAAACTAAAATCTTAATATTACGAAAACGAAAGCCTTAAACTAAAAATATGATGTTAACTGGCATTTTCCTACAGAGGAGTAGTGTTATGGGATTTTTCTATGACGCTCCACTAGTTTTTGTGAGTATGATACTCATACGATTATGTCCGTTGGATATGAATGGTTAAATGGTAACCATTAGATATGATAACTTTATGATAACATTATTTGTTATATTTTTATTTTCTTTTTTATTTATACGGAAAAATATTTTAGGAAGGAACTTGTCCAAGATGGTAAGATCCCAAATATTATGATAGCCGTTAACTTAGTAGCCGTCACTCTTCTTAACAAGTGATCAACCTAGTAACTTTGTAGGTTGACCTAGCAATTTTTGTAGGTATATGCTTTATTTTGGTGATTTAATAAGAGGTTAACCTATCAATGTTTATGTTAAGGTTGATCTGTTAATTGAAGGAGTCAAACTATTATATTTTTTGAGATCAACCTTAGGGGATCTACGTGGTATTATTGATAGTATTGTTATAAGGTAGACTTGTTTAATTGTTAAAGATCGACCTATCTAATTAAATATTTATGTGGTCGACCTATTTAATTGAAAAGGTTAACATGTTCTAATACAGGGTGTTAATTTGTTGAGATTGATTATGGAAGCCATCCTATACATATTAAACTATTAAATTTGCCAATCTTCTATTGAGTAACTTATTTATATTTACATTAAATATAGGTAGAATATCACGTAAAAAATCATTGGAAAGATTATCTAATTTTGGTAGTTTTTAAAAGCCTACAATTAATAGCCATTGAAAATCTGATATCACTTTAAAAGAAATATTTTATAGAAATTCAATTAAGATCTAATCATATCTACAGAGATGATCATATAGATCATGTTACTAAATTGGCGAAAAATTACTTCAATGCAGATATGTTGAATTAAATTATAAATAATTTCTTAAATATATATTTCTCTTAATAGCAAAATTTATTGATGGTTAAAAAATTAAAATATTGGTCACAAAAAATGTGGATAGATATAATAAATTAAAGTTTTAAATTTACTTTTATTGTCACTACATATTATAGCTTTTTCAATTTTAATTATGTGAATAAATTTTATTTTTAATTTTTATGGCATTGTTAACAAAGAAACAACAAAAGGTTAATCAATATCATCAGTAATATATATTTTATTATATGTCACCAGTATTTCTAAAATTGTTAATATGTGCCAAATATTCTAAACTACATACTCATACAATTGATATAAAAAGACATAATGTCTTAAATAGGACCCAAGTTAACCCGAAAACTGCAGTTTATGTAACAGCCCGGGTGAAAATTTAGATTTTTACCGGGTCTGTAAAAGTCGTTATACAGTGTTTTACCTTTGAATTTAATCTTGGGTAATTAATTCAAGGTAAATCGAGCGTCGTCTTTCGTAACCGAGTCTTTTCCCGCGCTCGAGATTTTTTCGTGGACTTTACGGACCTAAGTTGGTATTTTTCGGGTCCCGGAATCCTCAGGAAATCACACCGGAAAATGATTAAGTGGGTGTATTAGTTATTTTCTAGTCCGGACGAGACACGACTGCATAATTGAATTATGCAGCCGCCTCCTCCTGTTACGCTTGTGAATGACCTGTGAAGCCCGTGCTCTCACTTATTGCCTTCTACCATTTTCTGCCTTTTTCCTCTACTACTGCTTCACCTGCAAAAGAAAGACCATCACCTGCAAAGCTATCTTCTGCCAATACCAGTGTAAACCACCTACTGCAAATCTATACCAGGTGTAACAGCCCGGGTAAAATTTTGGATTTTTACCGGGACTGTAAAAGTCTATTTACCGTGATTTACTGTTGAATTAATCTTGGGTAATTAATTCAAGGTAAATCGGGAGTCGTTTTTCGAAACCGAGGGTTTTCCCGCGCTCGTGATTTTCCCCCGGATTTTTCGGAACTAAGTTGGTATTTTCGGGTTTCGGAATTTCTCGGAAAATCACACCGGAAAATAACTAAGGAGGTATCTGTTATTTTCTGGTCCGGATCGGATTCGCCCGTAATACGGACGAATCGTATTATTGGTATCACATGTTAAATAGTAAATTTTTCAGTTATATAATGGAGAGGGCAGCCGGTGGAAGAGGGGAGGAAGAGAGAAAAAAAGAAAAGAGAGAAAAGGAGAGGAAAAAGAAAAAGAAAAAAAAAAAAAGAAGGAAAAGAAAGAAAAGAAAAAAAGAGAGAAGAAAAAGAAAAAAAAAGAGAGAAAAGAGAAGAGAGGGGAACCGGAAAAGAAAAATAGAAGAGAAGGAAAAATAAAAAAAAAAAGAAAAGAAAAGCAGTGGGTAGAGGAAGACCGCCGCCGGCCACCTTCACCTCACCGCCACCACCTCCACCACGACCGGCACCACCCACACCGACGGCTCCCTCTCGCCGTCGCCATCCTTACGCGACCAACGCCGCCCGAGCCCGCCTCCTGACGCGCCGGAGGAAGCCAAGGACCCGACGGTCCTCCGCTTGGATCCGACGCCACTGCCCCTTCCACCGCCTTCACCAGCCGAGCCCACCATCGCGCTGCTCGACGACCGCCCTCCTCTCTTCCTCGCCGTCCCGTGGAGACCAGACGATGAGCCGCCAGACCTGAAGAGCAGAGCCGCCGGACCCAGCGTCTCTTCCCCTCGCATTTCCTCTCCGCCGCCGCGCCTGCACACCACGAAACCACCACGGCTGCACCTCAACACAGCAACGTCCACCACCAGCCTTCCCTCCCTCGCCATGCCGCCCTGCTCCCGTGCCACCGTGCTACCGCCCACGCCCGTCCCTGCTCGTATTTCCCGTCGTCCAACGCAGGTAATGAAGAAGACGACCCATATTTTTTTCAACCGGGTCACGGTGTCGGGCCGGGTTGACCCGACGGGTCCTCGGCCTGGCCCAAGACCAGTTACTATTCATGGGTGCTTGGGCCTAGCACTATTCATACGGGCCGTACTGTTCACGACCGGCTACTGTTCACATGCTGCACTGTTCACGGGCCCAGCCCGTATTAAAAAAATAATAAATAGAATAAAATAAAATGAAATAATAATTCTGGAAGTGGATTTAAATAAATATAATTAGCTGATATATTATTTTTAGAAATTATAGTAATTATATTTTTGGAAATAAGAGCATAAGATAATTATATACAAGAAAAATATTTTAGAAAGGAGGATTATCAAGTATTTAACAACCGGATATAATTACAAAATGATACCGACCTGTGGAATTAAATGGTGAACGATGACGTTAAAGGAGTATAAAACCGGGACGAATAACTCAAAAGAATTAGTATTACAGTACATCATATCATAGCATACCATTATGTGCATCTTATGTGTGCATTTATTATTCGTTATATAGGAGTTGATATCGGGCAGATCCTGTGGAACCGGCTTTGGACCGATCGATGTTTCCAGAGTTGAGTAATCGGCTAAGGTGAGGTTAAGTAAATATTTATTTACATCTCGTGATATCAAGTTGCTGTTTGCTTACTGTGACCAATGATGCTGGTATGATAATTTGTGGCTGTGCATGATTTGTTTTGAGATGATTTTGATTGATAATTGTTGCCGTTGATGTTGTTGAAATTGATATTGCTGTTGATATCATTGATGAGGTTGGAATTATGGTTATAAGTAAGACTACTACTGTTGTTGATTGTGAGAAATGTGTAAGCTGGGTACCGAGGGTACTATTATGGGAACAGTTTGGTATTGGTTATTATCCAGACGAGCGGAGAGGCTGCGAGCCTGCTCGGGATAATGAGATAATGGTTGGATGATAGAAATGTAGTAACTAGTCGAGGGAAAGGAAATAATAAAATTGAATACACTTAGACATCTAGTGAGTCACAGTTAAATGTTGGAACAGCCAGATGGTAGTCTGATTTATGGTGCTGGGGGAGAGTGTGCTTGGGGTCTGCTCCCTGTCTGTACCAGTTTTATTTATATTTTAGGCGCTGGGGGAGAGTGTGCTTGGGGTCTGCTCCCTGTCTGTGCCAGTTATTACGTGGAGGTACCGGGGAGGGGTCCACGGGCTAGCTAGCTTGACTACCAGGCGACGGCCATCATTTAACTTGTGATAGGGGCCCTGATAATAAAATTGGAATAGTGTGTCTAGAATAACCAGTGTGTACTTAAGGTTCGTGAGAACCTTGGTTAGTTGTTGTGTTGTGACTTGGATTATTTGCGGTGTTGTATATGTATATTTGCTTATGGGTTTACCCGGTGGGCACTTCGGACTCACCCCTCACCTGCGGGCTTTCATCCCGTAGGTTGAGTTATTTGTTGTTCAGGTATATTGCATTCCAGACAGGCTGTTGACGTTTCCCTTGGACGGGCTTGGATCCATAGTTTGCATGTGTCGCATACAGTGTTTATGTGAGTTAAAAGTCTTCCGCTGTGCACTATTTTGTTATTATTGGGCCATTGGGCCAGTTATGATATTTTGTTGTTGTTTTTATTATGGGCTGTTGAGCCCGGTTATTTGTTGATTACACTGTATGCTGAGTCATGTTGGGCTGGGTTGTCACAGTTCCGGCACGTGTTTACCGTGTACGGTAAATACGGGTCGGGGCGCTTCATTTTGGTAGCGGAGCGGGCGTTAGGTCTTGATGGGCAATTTTTGTGTGTTTGTGTCCTTGTTTGCATAGTTCGCTCCATTTGTTATTATTTTATATCATTTTAGTTAGTGCATTATGGATCCAGTCAAGGGACGCCAGCTGTCGCGGAACATACACATAAGAGGTAATGATGCCATAATATGCGAAAATATAAATATTATTAATAATGCTAATATTTTGATACAAAGGAAAATATTAATATATTGATTGCAAAGGGAAATATTACATGATATTTTATAAAAGGGAAATAATACATTGATTTTTGATAAATTAAAAAAAATAGAAAATACAATTAACGGTTCGCAACGACGTTGACACGGAAGCTGTTTGCGTCACTGTTGACGTTGACCGTGACTCTGTCGCTCCAAGAAAGCCACATGCCGCCTTTGTCGCGCTGGCCAGGAATCTCGAACCGGTTAGCTTGAGGGAATCGGAGTGGGATGAGACCATGATCGTCCCGTGGTTGCCACTGTGTCTCCGTCAGAAGAACCATGTTGGGCTTGTACTGGTTCTTCAAGTCCCTCAAAGTTCGCGAGAACTCCTGTGCACGCCTTGCAACTCCTCTACAATTCCACACTAGCAGACGTACCTTGGGCCAAGTTGGAGGTAAGCGCGTCATTCTGGGTATGCTTTGGGCCGTCATCGCAAGCTGGTAGTATGCGCCTTGCTCCACCGTCTGACAAGTGGACTCCAGGTTGAACTCCTGAAGCCTATCCGAGATGAAGAACATCACGGAGTTTGCTGAGCCGTAGTAGGAAGTCCTCAGTGTCCCATGGTCCTCTAGGAAGAACACCTCTTCCATTGGAGTGACGAAGAACCGCGACGAGTAGAGCTCGTCGACGAAAACTAGACGTGGCATTCTGCCGAGCTCGTTCGGCAGCTCTTCAGCACGCTCGTTGACCATGCTGTACGCCAGTCGATTCCTTCTGCCAAGGTTGGCACCTTCAACAAAGAACACTGAAGATGGAGCAGGCATCTTGTTTTTTTTTTTGGACGTGTGGGGTTTTGATTGAACGTTGTGGTTTTGTTTTCTGAGAGTTTGTTTGCTTTTGATGCTTTTGATAATTTACACATCACCGCTTCTTCTTTTATACACTTTTGGGGAGCGTGATTACCGTTTTTGATTTTAAATATTTTGCTTTTTGAAAATTTACCGTTGCTTGCATTTATTGCTTTACGCGTTTTTCGGACCCATGCCAGAGTTTTTCAACCTCTTACCTTCTTATGATTTCTTTCGCTCTGGCTACCTTGTCTTTTGTTTTCATGGTTTTACTATATTTTCTTGCGTCTTTTATCACAAGCATCCGTGACCGTTGAGGCTAGACGGATGGGACCGTATCTCGAGTAGAGCGCCTGTGCGACAAGTTCACAGCTGTTCAGACATCGTGGAGAGATACGTTGTCTTGACAGACGTTTTTGGCTTACGCGGAAATGTGAACAAGTGGGTAACGTGTCCTTCGAGAGACACAGGACGTGCTCGTGATCATCGCCTTGCCAGTTAACGGGTATCTTTTTCACGAGGTTAACAGACTTCACCTTTAACTAAACGTGTCACGTTTGTCGGGATCGAGAATGGATACGATCGATCTTGAGCGTCGATCATGAAAAAGTGTTTTTGTTTTAATTTCTTCATGATTGATTTTGCCAAACGAGTTTTGTTTTTTATTTCTTTTTGTTTGATTTTGTTAAACAAATTTTACTTTTAATTTCTTTATATTTGATTTTATATATATTCTTATAGTTGATTTTTATTTTACCTTGAGATGTTTTATTTTCCATTTAACACAAGATTTCTTAACACAAGAGAAATTTTGATTTAAAAAAAAAAGGGAAATTTATTTTATTTATTTATTTTATAACGGTTTACAACAGGAGAAGAGTACTCTACGGAGCTACTTGCTTCTCTAGATCTTTTACAAGGTTTTTGACGTTTTGCATGTGTGGGAACAACTCCATGCATGCCAGTTCGATTTGCGCCACCGCCGAGCTGATCTTCTTCAGCGAGAAGTTCAGCTGCGTCAGCTTTTGTTGCGGAGTGCTGCTCTCAGCCACCGCCTTGCCTTTCCTGTCTTCAGCTTTCTTGGGGACTCGCTTCTTCCGTCGTTTTGGGGGAACCACCATGTGCTCCTCCAGACTGATGATGTTGGTCTTGAACCGCTTCTTCGGAGGCTCTTCATCGGAGCTTGTTGGGAAAGCTGTGCCGCCGATGTAGCTGTTGTCCTCAGAGTCTGAAGTCGTTCGAGAACGAAGAGGAGAGTCCATGGCTGAGAATGAATGACTCAGCTGTGAGGTTTGGTATTTATAAGCGAATGAGATGTCGCTTAAGGGTATAAGG
>JAKUCV010003762.1:68235-84915 GCA_028386065.3 Turnera subulata
GTTAAAAGTCTTCCGCTGTGCACTATTTTGTTATTATTGGGCCATTGGGCCAGTTATGATATTTTGTTGTTGTTTTTATTATGGGCTGTTGAGCCCGGTTATTTGTTGATTACACTGTATGCTGAGTCATGTTGGGCTGGGTTGTCACAGTTCCGGCACGTGTTTACCGTGTACGGTAAATACGGGTCGGGGCGCTTCACCAGGAGAAAGAAAGAAAAAAAAAAAAAGAAAACACACACAACACCACACACCACCGTTTCACCTCATCTTTTTTCTTTTCTTTTTCCCTTCTTCACCTCCACACCCGCTGCCACCACCACCACAAGCCGCCACCTCCTCTCTTCCTTTTCCTTCTCCTCCTCCCCGCTGTCGTCGTCGTCAAGGCAAGCCGCCGACCTTTGCTTTTTCCCTCACTGCAGTACGCCGGTCGAGACGACACCAGCAGCTGCCGCCACAGCAGGCCACGCCGACGCCGCCTCCACGATCTGCTGCTGTCGTCGTTGCCCCGTCTGCAGCCGGACCACCTCGCGCCCCTGCTCGCGTCGTCGCATCTTCGTCTCGCCTCGCCTACAGCACCGTCGCGGCGCCGCCG
Organism: Turnera subulata; assembly: GCA_028386065.3. NCBI lineage: Eukaryota > Viridiplantae > Streptophyta > Magnoliopsida > Malpighiales > Passifloraceae > Turnera > Turnera subulata. The sequence continues at coordinate 68,828 of JAKUCV010003762.1, forward strand.
GCTCACCCAAGGTGAGCAGATCCGCTTGTGGGGATTTCGACCCGGATGGGTCATGACGCGGGTCGGGTTGACCCGAGGTTAGCTGGGTTCCGGATTTGGGCTGGTGGGCTAATGGTTGCGGGCCTGCTGTGTGGGTTGGCACCTGGGCCCTGCTTGGGGCTTGGGTTAGCCCATATAGTAGGTTAGGCTTGGACTCATAGGCCCAGTCCGAAATTTAAAAAAATAATAATTCTAGGAAAATAAAAGTAATTTGTGGAAATAATATTTTGAGGAATAATTGGGAAAAATAATATTCTGGAGATATAATTTTAGAAAAAGTATATATAAATGGTGTATAATAACTACTTTGAGAAAATATTTGGGAAGAGTATATGGAATATGTAATTTCTGGGAAAATTCAAATAAAAAGTATTTTGTGAAAAGAAATAAAGTGATTATCATGTCATATTATTTTCATGGAAACTAAGGAAATTAAAAAAAAAGAATTATTATACCCTTTGTAAAATTACTATGTAGTAATTATTTTAGGAAAGAATACATGTACCATAAAGTATTTTGGGAGTATAAGCATACGTTATATTTTCAGGAAATTATGTTATAGTAATTATATTTTTGGAAAGGAAAATAAATGGCAGTAATAATTATTTTTATCAAATGTCTTGGAAAGGGTATTATCAAAGTAAATACCGGAATAATAACCGGGTATAAATACAGTATGGTATTTTAACACATGAATAATAAATGGTGAATGATAATGATAAGAGGTTTCACCGGGACGTAGACGAACCAGTTTAGTTTTATTCTTACGGTATAGCATCATTTGCATTTATGTGCATCTTATGTGAGAATGTGTTATTATTTGCTATATAGGAGCTGATAACGAACAGTATCCCGAGGAGCCTGAGCCGGAACACTCCGGGGATTATCAGGAATAGGAAAATCGGCTAAGGTGAGGTTAAGTAAATATTTATATACAGCCCGTGATATCAAGTTGCTGTTTGTTTACTGTGTGCGATGTTGCTGGTATGATACTTTGTGGCTGTGAATGGTTTGTTTATGGTGAATTAAATTAATGATTGATGCTGTTGATGTTATTGGTGATGTTGGAATTGTTGGTATAAGTAAGTTATTATTATTGTTGTTGGCTGTGAAATTGTGTGAGTTGAGTACCGGGGGTACTGGTATGAGATAACAGTTTGGGATGAGTTTGTATTATCCAGACGAGCGGAGAGGCCGTGAGCCTGCTCGAGATAATGAGATAATGGTCGGATAATAGAATCATAGTAACTAGATGAGGGTAAAGAAACAATAAAATGGAAACACTTAGACATCTAGTAAGTCACGGTTAAATGTTGGAACAGCCAGATGGTAGTCTTTTATTTTATGGTGCTGGGAGAGAGTGTGCTTGTGGTCTGCTCCCTGTCTGTACCAGTTATTTATTTAGGCGCTGGGGGAGAGTGTGCTTGGGGTATGCTCCCTGTTTGTGCCAGTTATACGTGGAGGTACCAGGACGGGGTCCACGGGCTAGCTAGCTTGACTACCAGGCGACGGCCATCATTTAACTTGTGATAGGGGCCCTGATAATAAAATTAGAATAGCGTGTCTAGAATCACAAGTGTGTCATTTAAGGTTCGTGAGAACCTTAGTTGATTGTTGGTGATGTGACTTGGGAATTTACGGTTGTTTGTATATGTATATTTGCTTATGGGTTTTACCTAGTGGGCACTTCGGACTCACCCCTCACTTGCGGGCTTTCATCCCGTAGGATGAGTTATTTGTGGTACAGGTTTGATGCATTCCAGACACTCAGACAGGCTGCGGCGTTTCCCTTGGACAGGACTCGGATCCATAGTTTGCATCAGTGTCGCATACAGTGTCTTTGTGAGTTTTAAAAGTCTTCCGCTGTGCTGATTATTGTTGTTGTTGGGCCTTGGGCCGGTTGTGATGATATTGATGTTACCGAGTTTTGATGTCGGGCCGAAGGGCCAAATTTCTGATGTTTATATTTTGGGCTATTGAGCCAGTTTTCTGTTGTTTACACTGTATGCGGGGCTTTGTTTGGTTGGGTCGTTACAGTTCCGGCACGTGTTTACTTTGTACGGTAAATACGGGTCGGGGCGTTTCAGTTTTGGTATCAAGTTATAAAAAGTTCAATTTCCCCTCCAGGCTACCAGATTTATTTCGATTTGGGTACTCATTTATCCAAATCCATTTCAAATCGCCCAAAGTCAAAATTGGAGCACTATTCACCCAATTTGGCGTGTGCTGGAGGCTGACGTGGACTGTCCACGTGGCAATGTGCTCCCGGTTGGCGCCCTTGGCTGCGGTGGACCAAAAGGAAATCGACACGTGGCATGTAGGGTCCCAAATAAAATAATCTATACTATATATAAAAGCACGAAGACAGCGAAACAGACGAAATTATAAAAATACCCTTATTCTTCATTAGGTGTTTATTATTATATTATAATTATAAGTAATTAATAAATCATTAAATTTTTCTTAATTAAAATTTATCTTTATTATTTTTAAATCGTAATTTAACTTTTACCTATCTTTAACATAATCCGCAACGCAACACAACTCAACTAATGAGTGTTCCATCAAATTCTTCTCTCCAATTCTTCTTAATTAGACAAAAAAAGTACAGCAGTTTGTTTCTAGGATAAAACAATTACTTTCTCGCATAAAAATTAGCCAGTTGATGATGATGATGCTTAGCTAATAGCTAGGGACACAGTTGACGGAAGTTATAATACACGATTTGGATAAGCATTAAAAGGACGTGGTGTGAAAACAAAAATTATCTGTCATTGACATTGAGCTCATGCGTCATTAATGTTAAACTTTGTGTTAATAAACTTTGAATTTTTCTTTTTCTTTTTTTGGTGCAAAAGAGATATTATATATAATAAAAAACCAAGTAAACAACTACTATAAAAAATAATAGTAAAAAATAATAATATAATTTAATAATCTCATTTGTTAATAATATAATTTAAAATATCAAAGTATTAAAGAATACTACTAAAAATAATTCATTTACAAATTTTAATTCTAATGCAGAAAATAATTCTAAACAATTCGTATCGGTTTCTTTATAATATTAAGAAAATCATTGTCTATATTATATATAAGTTCTTATCAAGATAATAATTAATATGTAAGCCTTTATTTGTATTTTTTCAACAACTATCAAGAATTACGGGGAACGATAATTACTGAAAAATAATAGAACTGTAGGGAAGAATAGTCGAAGAGATAACTATGAACAAGAATAATACTACAAAATAGAATACTCATGGAGAAGAATAATTATAAGAATTTATTACCGATGTATTTGTAATTTATTATCAATAAAAACTGTGAAAAAAAAACAATCGGACAGTCAGCGAAAATTACAAAAAATAACATTGTTTACAAAAAAATAATAAGGGAAAACAATTATCATTATAATTCATGACTGATATGTTTGTAGTTACTGTCAACAAGAATTATGAAGAAAAAAATTGAGTTATGGTGTAATAGTTAACAAAAACTACCAACATGAACAACTATTATAAAAAAAATAATAGTAAAAAAGCAATAATATAATTTAATAATTAAAATTTAATAATTTAAAATATTAAAGGAATAAATAATATTACTAACAATAATAAATTTATAAATTTCTATTATAATACAAAACTAATTATAAGCAACGTGTATACATTTGTCTAGATTATATAAAAAAACTCTTTGTTTACATTATATACAAATTCTTCTCAAGAAAATGATTAATATAAAAAAATTTATTTACATCTTGTCAACAACAATTACGATGGAGAATAGTTGTTGAAGAAGAATAAAACTATGATGGACCATTGATGAAGAGTTAGCAAAAACTATGAATAGGAATAACATCTGTGAAAAAATAATCCTAGAGAGTAATAATCGTAAGAACTCACGATATATATTTTTTGTAATTTATTATCAATAAGAACTATTGAGAAGAAAATTTTATTTATAAATCCCTATTCTAATACAAAAGTTAATTTTAAACAGTTTTTAATTGTTTGTTTAGAGTATCAAGAAAACAAAATCAGTATGTACAATATATATAAGTTCTATCAAGATAATGATTAATATATAAGTCTTTATTTGTATTTTTTTCAAAAATTATTAAGAATTATGGAGAAGAATAATTACTGGAAAATAATAGAACTATAGGGAATGAAGAGCCGAAGAGTCAATGAAAACTATGAACAATAATAACATCTACATAATAGAATAATCATGGAAGAAAATGATCAAAAGAATTCATGATAGATGTATTTATAATTTATTATTAATAAGAACTATGGAGAAAAAAATCGAAGAGAGAATAGTCAATGGTAACTACTAACAACAACGATGACTAAATTAAAAAATAATTGTCTATATTATATATAAGTCCCTCTCAACAAATTGATTGATATGTAAACTTTTATTTATATTTTGTCAACAGGTACTAAGTATTAAGAAAAATAATAATTGCTGAAAAATAATAAAATTATGAAAAAGAACAAGTGTAAGTTAGTAAAAACTATGAACTAGAATAATAATTATCAAAAAAAATAATTATGGAGAATAAAAGTCACAAGATCTCACACAGTTATGTTTGTAATTTATTAATAACAATGGAAAATAATAATTACAAGAATTCATGACTAGAATATCAAAGGATTACCAAGTATTAAAAGTAATAATCGATTCATAAATTCATATTCTAATGCAAAAATTAATTTTGAATAATTTTTGGTTTAGATCATGATTTTTTTTGTGTACATTATACATAGGTTTTTCTCAATATAATGATTAATATATAAGCATTTATTTATATTTTCTCGATAACTACTTAAAATTACGAAGAAAAATGATTATTAGAAATAATAAAACTATGAAGAAGAATACCAGTAAAGTGAGTGAAAACCTACCAAAAATAATAATCATGAAGAAGAATAACTACAAGAGCTCATGACAGATGTGTTTGTAATTTATTATCAAGAAGAACTATGGAGAATAAGAGTCGAGTAGTCAACAAAAATTACGAACAAGAATAATGACTACGAGAAAAAATAATAAGGGAAAAAAATTATCATAAGAATTCATGACTGATGTGTTTGCAGTTTGTTGTCAACAAGAACTATGAGAAAGAAAAATTTTAGTACAATCGAATAGTTAATATAAATAACCAAAAAGGACGACGATCACGGAAAGGAATAACAATTAAAAATAAAAATATAATTTAATAATTGACTTCATTAATAATATAATTTAATAATTAAAATTATATAATTCAAAATTTCAAAGGATTAACTAATATCATTAACAATAGTCAATTTATAAATTCCTAATGCGTATCTATTTGCCTAGAATATATATATAAAGTAAAATTCTTCCTTATACATAAATTCTATTTGCCTTGATTATATATGAGTTTTTTTCTCGAGATAAAAACATGACTTAAAAAATATAATACTATACCACGTGCATCGCACGTGAAAAAAACTAGTATTTTAAAATGTGGGGTGGATCTTTTTAATAAAAAAAATTCTATCATTTTATCTCATTAATTTAATGTCCAAATAAACAAAAAAACTAAACAAATTATTTCTAAAACTGGTGTCCAATAATTAGATCTACATGATCATTTAATAATTTTTTTTATAACATTATTATCCAATTCTTTAATAGTATTGTTTTCAAAAATTATGATAAAATAATTTTTTACACTTAACAACCAAACTCACTCATTATAACTTAATATAAGTTATAATATTTATTAAATTATAACCTAATTTCTCTATTTTAAGAAAAAAAATTATCCAACTCAAAAAAATTATGCGCCCTAAAAAAAACTCATTATAACCTATCCCTTTTTTTTCTCTCTTTCTTTTTTTTTTCTTTTCTTTTTTTCCTTTTTCCCCCCTCTTTTCCCCTCTTCACCGGACTTCTCCTCTTTCTTCTTTTTTTTTTTCTCTTACTTTCTTATTCTTTTTTTTTCTTTCCTGCGATCTTCTTCCTTCTTCTTCTTTTTTTCTTCTCTTCTTCTCCACCCTTTTTCTACTCACTTCTTCTGAAGCGCCCCGATCCGTATTTACCATAGACAGTAAACACGTGCCAAAACTATTCTTATTGATAGAACAGACAGTACACCCAGTCAAAATACTACATGGTAAATCCAAATACAACAGGAATATCATCCGTCACCCATATACGGGGACCATTATTCAAACCACACACTAGCGCAATGGCAGCAACATATCCAGTATAAACATCATCATAAGCCAAACAGGAAAGCAGCAACACAGCAACATATATCATACAGCAGCGGAAGACTTATATGCACATGCAGCGGAGGTACGGATCCGGAGTCAGGTGGTGAAGAAAGCAGCAGGCATCGAACGTTGTACCTGAACTACGAAACAACTTAACCTACGGGATGAAACCCCGCAGGCGAGGGGTGAGTCCGAAGTGCTCACCGGCGAAGGATAAACAGTGATATGCAGGCAACCGTAATACAGTAAAGCAATTACAAACAAATCACCAACATATCTTATATAAGACTGAGCCAAGACCAAAAGAATATTTAACATAATTTCCAATTTTATCTTCCGGCCCCGTCACTGGACAAGCTAGGGTCGTACCAGATTATCAATTAATACCGGATGCCAGGTTAAAGAGAACCATACTATTCTTACCATACCGGGTTCAACAACCCAAAACCGGATATTTGGTATATCCAAACCACTGGGTATTTGGTATACCCCAACCATAGACATCGTCATGCCAACCGGATATTCGGTATATCCGAACCGCTGGGTATTCGGTATACCCCAACCACAGGCATCGACATGCCAACCAAACCAAGTAACCAAACCAAGTAACCGACCATAGCATCCCAAAATTAATTTTCAAACCATCGGGTCGTACCACTACTTTCCACGTGACAATTATATCATCATCTCATATCAATCCCAATTCCCAATATCCATTTCTCAATTATCCACAGTCAATAGTTCAATATCAATCTCAGCATAATATCCACTGAATCAACAACACAGTCCAACAATCACAACAGCAATAACCACAATAGTCAAATAACCAACGATCGATATCTCAGCAGTTCAACCAAACAACAAAGCAAACAAGTATTACAAGCAACATAACAAGGGTTATCCATCCTCACCTTAGCCGATTACTCAATTATGGAATTGTCCAATAGACTCCAAGTCCAGTCCCTCAGCAAACTGCTCGTTATCAACTCCTATATCAATCAAATAATATGCACACATAAGGTGATATGCAAATGCCATGCTAGTACTGTGTACCGAAAAATAAATACTGACTCGTCTCAGTTACTACCCCAGATTAATTTCCATTATCATCATCATTCACCATTTATTTCAAGTGCCAAAATACCATTCTATACTTATACCTATACTCGGATATTATTCCGGTATTTTATTATCTTAATAATCCTCTTTCCAAAATTATTTTCTCCAAAAATTATTTCAAAATCATATTCTATAATTTATTTTCCCAAAATATAAACCTTATTATTATTTCTCCTCCATTAAATTCTTTAATCCAGATTTTATTCTTTCTTTTCTTTTTTTTTTTTAATTAAATTTCGGACTAGGCCAATGGTGCCAAACCCATATCCAAAACCCAGCCCAAACCCAAGGACCAGTATGGCCCAGGCGTAGAGGTCCAGGCCAAGACATGAGCCACAGGCCCATGCCCAACCCAGGCCCGCTCCAGCCCAAGCCTTTGGTCAAATCCACGACCCAAACCACTCGGGTCAGACCCGCCATCCAAGACCCGTACAACCGGGTCGACCCGCCGCATATGGGTCATCCCAACCCGTGAGTGGCTGCTCACCTTGGCGTTGCAGACCACGGCGGCACGGCAAGGCACAACACGGAACGGCGAGGCGAAGGCTGCGTAAAGCACCACCAGCAGCGAGAAGGTGGCGTCGAGTCCGATGGGGAGGCGATGGCGGTTCGTCCTTGAGGGTCGGCTGCCATGCGTGTGAGGAGGAGGAAGAACGAGGGGGAGGTGTGGCTTGCTGCGACGGCAAGCGAGGGAGAGGAGGGAGGAGAAGGAAAGGCGGGGGGTGGTGTTGGCTCGGGCGGCGGCAGTTGCAGGTGGTGGCCAGTGGTGTGGGTTTACGGGGGAGGAAGAAAAGAAGAAGGCAAGAGAAGGGGTATTTGCAAAACGGTGACGTTTTGCTATGTGTGTGTGTGTTTGGTTTTTCTTTTTTTTCTGGTTGTTTTGTGGGTGAAGTTGCAGGATTGGTTCTACAGGTGGTTTGTGTAGGGAGAAGAGAAGGTTTAATGGGATTGCAGGGCAGAAAGAAGCGAAGATGGTGGTGCATGGAAGCAGAAGAAATTCTAGTTAAATAGGTGTGCAAAGGTACTGGCAATTCACAGGTATAACAGGAGAAGGCGGCTGATAATTGAGCTTCAATTATGCAGTTACTATGCTGCATGTGAAGTGTGACCCGCCGGGACCAGAAAATATCCAATATACCCACTTATCTTTATTTCTGGTTCGTTAACTCGAGGATAAACCCGGCTTTTCTGAAGATTCCTAGACCCGAAAATTCCAACTTTGGTCCGTAAAATCCGCAGAAAAATTCCAAAGGTGGAACAAGGCTCGGTTTCGGAATCCAATGCTCGATTTACCATAATTTAATTACCCAAGATTAAAATCAATGGTAAATTACTGTAAATTAACCTAAACAGTCCCGGTAAAAATGAATTTTTTTACCTGGGCTGTTACAGCCTACCCACCTTAAAAAGAATTTCGTCCCCGAAATTCACTCCGAAGCTGTGAATAAGTGCGGATACTGAGAACGCATATGCTCCTCGACTTCCCACGTAGACTCGTTCGGGGAGTGCTTGCTCCACTTAATCTTTACCATCGGAATGACTCTGTTCCTTAACTGTCTGACTTCCCAGGCAAGAATCTGCTCTGGCAACTCTGTATATGTAAGATCCTCTGCGACCTCAACATCTGCTGTAGTAACCACATGGCTCGGATCTGATCTGTACCTCCTCAACATGGAAACATGAAACACGTCGTGAATCCGTGACAACTCCTCGGGTAAAGACAATCGTACGCCAAGGGTCCAACCCTTTCTACGATCTCATACGGCCCGATGTACCTGGGACTCAGCTTCCCTCTTTTTCCGAATCTGATCACACCCTTCCAAGGTGCAACTCGGAGGAAAACTCTTTCTCCCACCTGGTATTCCATCTCACGACGATGCTTATCGGCATAGCTCTTCTGTCGGTCCTGTGCTGCTCTCATACTCTGCTTAACTGTCTGAATCTTATCAACTGTCTGCTTAACCAAATCTGGACCAATGATCAAACAAAGACCTTCTTCATCCCAACAAATTAGACTTTGGCACTTTCTTCCATAAAGAGCTTCAAACGGTGGCATGCCAATACTGGAATGATAACTGTTATTGTAGGCAAACTCCGCTAAAGGCAAATACTGATCCCAACTCCCACTGAAGTTAAGAGCACAAGCCCTTAGCATATCTTCTAGTGTCTGAATAGTCCTTTCTGACTGTCCGTCTGTCTGAGGATGAAACGCGGTACTGAAACTCAACTTCGTACCCAAAGCTGTTTGCAGACTCTTCCAGAACTGTGATGTGAACCTCGGATCTCTATCTGAGACTATGGACTTAGGAATTCCATGTAGCCTCACAATCTCTGCAACATACTACTTTGCCAACTTATCCAAGGTGTCTGTCTGCCGTATGGGAAGAAAATGTGCTGACTTTGTAAGTCGGTCAACGATAACCCAGATAGCATCATGTTGTCTCCGAGTCAACGGTAATCCGACCACAAAATCCATGGTAATCATCTCCCATTTCCATTCTGGCACTGTCAACGATCTCATCTTCCCAGCTGGAGCCTGATGCTCAGCTTTCACTTGCTGGCAGGTGATACACTTAGCAACATACTCTGCTACATCTTTCTTCATACGCGGCCACCAAAAATGACTCCTCAAATCCTGATACATCTTGGTGCTCCCGGGAAGCATGGCATACGGCGTCATATGTCCTTCTTCCAGAATCTGACTGCGCAGGTCACCGACACTGGGTACACATAGACGTTTTCCCAGCATCAGTGCACTATCCTCGGCTAAGTGAAACTTATCTTCTTTTCCACTGCGAACTGCTTCCTTCAGCTTGATTAGGTCGGGATCTCCACCTTGTAACTCCACAATCCAGCCTCTCAGGTTAGACTTGACTTCAATATGGGTCAACAAAGCTCCTGACTCATCAACTGACAAATCAACTCCCATCTTCCTTAACTCGATAAGGGAGGATATCGAGTAGGTCGTGGAAGCATCTTCTGGTTGTCTCCGGCTCAAAGCATTAGCTACAACATTAGCTTTTCCAGGGTGATACTCAATAGTACAATCATAATCATTCAGCAACTCAACCCAACGTCTCTGTCGTAGGTTAAGCTCCTTCTGAGTCATGATGTACTTGAGACTCTTATGATCTGTGAAAATCCGGCATCTCTCTCCAAACAGATAATGTCGCCAGATCTTTAAAGCAAAGATCACTGCGGCCATCTCTAAATCATGCGTCGGATAATTCTTCTCATGCGGTCTCAACTGTTTCGAAGCATAGGCAATCACTCGGCCTTCTTGCATCAGAACTGCTCCCAAACCAAGACCTGAAGCATCGCAAAATAACACGTACTCCACTCCTGGCTTAGGTACTGTCAAAACTGGCTCTGATGTCAACTTCTTCTTCAATTCATCAAAACTCTTCTCGCAAGCTTCACTCCAAACAAAGGCTTGATCTTTCTTCAATAGCTTGGTCATAGGACTTGCTATCAAAGAAAAACCCTCGATGAACCTCCGGTAATATCCTGCAAGTCCAAGAAAACTTCTAACTTCGGGTACTGTCTTGGGCGGCTCCCACTCTAAAACAGCTTTTACTTTAGCAGGGTCAACCTTAATCCCATCCTCGGATACAACATGTCCAAGGAATGCAACTTCTTCAAGCCAGAACTCGCACTTGCTGAACTTGGCATACAACTCTTTCTCTCGCAATCTTTGCAGTACTACCCTCAGGTGCTCTTCAAGTTCTTCCTTGTTCTTGGAGTATATCAGAATATCGTCGATGAAGACTACCACGAACTTATCCAAAAACTCATTCAGGACCAAGTGCATCAAGCACATGAAAACTGCAGGTGCATTGGTCAAGCCAAAAGGAACCACTGTGAACTCAAAATGACCATACCGAGTGCGGAAGGCTGTCTTCGGTATGTCCTTCTCTGCAATCTTGACTTGATGATATCCAGACCGAAGATCAATCTTGGAAAACACGGTAGCTCCTTGTAATTGGTCAAAAAGGTCATCAATCCTAGGAAGCGGATACTTGTTCTTCACCGTCACTTTGTTCAGCTGTCGGTAGTCCACACACATCCGCAAACTGCCATCTTTCTTCTTCACAAATAGAACTGGTGATCCCCAAGGTGAAGTACTAGGCCTGATGAAACCTTTCTCTAATAGCTCATCTAACTGTTTCTTCAACTCCTAGAGTTCTGTCGGTGCCATCCGATATGGTGCCATCGAAATAGGTGTCACTCCCGGCATCAAATCGATAGTGTACTCAACTTTCCTGTCAGGTGGCAATCCTGGTAAATCCTCCGAAAATACATCTGGAATCTCTCTGACAACTATGATGTCCCTGAAAACTAGAGTCTGAACTTCTTCGCCCTTGATGTGAGTCAACAAGGCATCTGAACCATGTGGCTTCATTCCGACATCCTAGTTAGCAGAGATACTACATGTAGTAGCAACTCTCCCAATACCTGTCAATAAAACCTGTCGCCCACCATCGGAAGTCAACAGCACTTCCTTGTTTCGACAGTTTACCAAAGCACTGTACCTTGACAACCAATCCATCCCTAGAATGATATCGAAACCTCCCATGTTCATCACAACCAAACGTGCAAGAAAGACCTCGTTGTCGTACGAGAGAGAAACGTCTCTGCACACATGGGTTAATCTGACCACTATACCCGCAGGTAACCTAATCCTCATCGGACGAGTTAAATTTTCTTCCGTACAGTTATGTTGTGTTGCAAAACTTTGCGTGACAAAAGAATGCGTAGCACCAGGATCAATCAAAGTATATGCAGTACTACCAAAGACTGTAAAAGTACCTGCTATGACATTGACATTCTCTGGATCCTCTTCAGCGGTGATAACAAATGCTCTCGGCACAGCCACACTCTGATTCATGGCTGACTGGGTCCTAGCAGGAACAGCTCTACGTCCCCGGCCTCGGCCAACTCTAGAACCACTAGGAACACTGGCAACTGAAGCTTGCACTGTCCGAGTAGGTACTGTACCTCTAGATCTTCCCAACTTGGGACAAGCATATCGGTAGTGCCCAACTTCGTTACACTCATAGCACCTCATCTGAGACAGAGGAAGTCTCGGGCGAGTATCCCTAGATGAAGTCCCTCCAGACTGAGTCCAAGAACTGTCTCGGTTGTAGGTATTGTTGTTCCATCCACGTCCCTGACTCACTGGCATAGAGCGGCTTTGTCCATACCCTTATCGGTTAGCAGGTGTCTGGAACCTCTTGTTCTGTCCCCCAGAACTCTGTGCAGCTTGCCTCTTACGGATCTCTTGTTGCTCCCTCTTATTACCCAGCCAAATAATCTCAGCTCTCAGGGCATCTGTCAGCATGTCCTGGTAAGTCTCGTAGACCTTGCACCCCATGACTGTTTGGATACCAGATCGAAGACCATCCCAGAAACGTTTACATCTGGCCTCCAGAGTAGCCACAAACTCACTGGCATAAATGGACAGGCGGTTGAACTTGATCTCATACTCATTGACTGTCTGATCTGGTCCCTGTTGCAATCCCAAAAACTCTCGTCTCAACTGGTCCTGGTATGCCTCAGAAACAAACTTCCTTCGGAACATCTCCATGAACTGGTTCCACGGCATAGTGATAGGTGTAAGCATGTCCCTAGTGGTAGACTCCCACCAATCAACGGCATCGCCTCGGAACATGGCAGCAGCGTATCTGGCCCACCTGTCATTCCTGCATGTCAGCCTTAGCATAACCCTGTTCATCTATCTGAGCCAGCGATCAGCATCCTGTGGTGTAGTGACACTAGTGAAAACCTCAGCCCCAAGCTTTTCCAGCTTCATATACACTGGATCCTCAACTGGTCCCTGATTTTCCTATTCCCGAGCTTCCATAGCATCGATACGGGCATCTCTGGCATCTTGTCTTTTCAGAATCTGAGTTACCACGTTTAACATCTGTGTAGGGTCTCCCAAAGGAACATTCGTAGGGTGTTCCGGACCTCCCGCAACTTGCTGCGATTGATCCACCGATACCTGATCATCATCTAGGTGAACTCCAACATGCTGATTCCCTCCAACCGGATCCATTCGTACCTATATGAGAATGTATATGTATGCATATTATAATCATGTGTGACAAATCTTATGCACAAACAAACAATCATGCAATCACAGTTATGTCCCTAGTGACCTACTGCCTGCTCCGCTACCAAACTGAAGCGCCCCGACCCGTATTTACCATACACAGTAAACACGTGCCGAAACTATTCTTATTGATAGAACAGACAGTACACCCAGTCAAAATACTACATGGTAAATCCAAATACAACAGGAATATCATCCGTCACCCATATACAGGGACCATTATTCAAACCACACAATAGCGCAATGGCAGCAACATATCCAGTATAAACATCATCATAAGCCAAACAGAAAAGCAGCAACACAACAACATATATCATACAATAGCGGAAGACTTATATGCACATGCAGCGGAGGTATGAATCCGAAGTCAGGTGGAGAAGAAAGCAGCAGCCATCAAACGTTGTACCTGAAATACGAAACAACTTAACCTACGGGATGAAACCCCACAGGCAAGGGGTGAGTCCGAAGTGCTCACCGACGAAGGATAAACAGTGATATGCAGGCAACCGTAGTACAATAAAGCAATTACAAACAAATCACCAACATATCTCATATAAGACTGAGCCAAGACCAAAAGAATATTTAACATAATTTCCAATTTTATCTTCCGGGCCCCCGTCACTGGACAAGCTAGGGTCGTACCAGGTTATCAATTAATACCGGAAGCCAGGTCAAAGAGAACCATACCATTCTTACCATACCGGGTTCAACAACCCAAAACCGGATATTTGGTATATCCAAACCACTGGGTATTTGGTATACCCCAACCACATGCATCGTCAAGCCAACCGGATATTCGGTATATCCGAACCACTGGGTATTCGGTATACCCCAACCACAGACATCGACATGCCAGCCAAACCAAGTAACCGACCATAGCATCCCAAAATTAATTTTCAAACCATCGGGTCATACCACTACTTTCCACGTGACAATTATATCATCATCTCATATCATTCCCAATTCCCAATATCCATTTCTCAATTATCCACAGTCAATAGTTCAACATCAATCTCAGCATAATATCCACTGAATCAACAACACAGTCCAACAATCACAACAGCAATAACCACAACAGTCAAATAACCAACGATCGATATCTCAACAGTTCAACCAAACAACAAAGCACACAAGTATTACAGGCAACATAACAAGGGTTATCCATCCTCACCTTAGCCGATTACTCAATTATGAAATTGTCCAATAGACTCCAAGTCCAGTCCCTCAGCAAACTGCTCGTTATCAACTCCTATATCAGTTAAATAATATGCACACATAAGGTGATATGCAAATGCCATGCGAGTACTGCGTACCAAAAAATAAATACTGACTCGTCTCAGTTACCACCCCGGATTAATTTCCATTATCATCATCATTCACCATTTATTTCAAGTTCCAAAATACCATTCTATACTTATACCTATACCCGGATATTATTCCGGTATTTTATTATCTTAATAATCCTCTTTCCAAAATTATTTTCTCTAAATATTATTTCAAAATCATATTCCATAATTTATTTTTCCAAAATATAAACCTTATTATTATTTTTCCTCCATTAAATTCTTTTTCCAGATTTTATTCTCTCTTTTCTTTTTTTTTTTTAAATTAAATTTCTGATTGGGCCAATGGTGCCAAACCCATATCCAAAACCCAGCCCAAACCCAAGGACCAGTATGGCCCAGGCCAAGACATGAGCCGCAGGCCCACGCCCAACCCAGGCCTGCTCCAGCCCAAGCCTTTGGTCAGATCCACGACCCAAACCACTCGGGTCAGACTCGCCATCCAGGACCCATGCAACCGGGTCGACCCGCCGCATATGGGTCATCCCAACCCGTGAGTGGCTGCTCACCTTGGCGTTGCAGACCATGGCCGCGCGGCGAGGCACAACACGGAACGACGAGGCGAAGGCGGCGTGAAGCACCAGCAGCAACGAGAAGGCGGCGTCGAGTCCGATGGCGAGGCGGTGGCGGTTCGTCCTTGAGGGTCGGCTGCCATGCGTGTGAGGAGGAGGAAGAACGAGGGGGAGGTGTGGCTTGCTGCGACGGCAAGCGAGGGAAAGGAGGGAGGAGAAGGAAAGGCGGGGGGTGGTGTTGGCTCGGGCGGCGACAGTTGCAGGTGGTGGCCAGTAGTGTGGGTTTACGGGAGGAGGAAGAAAAGAAGAAGGGAAGAGAAGGGGTATTTGCAAAACGGTGACGTTTTGCTATGTGTGTGTGTGTTTGGTTTTTCTTTTTTTTTTTTTCTGGTTGTTTTGTGGGTGAAGTTGCAGGATTGGTTCTACAGGTGGTTTGTGTAGGGCGAAGAGAAGGTTTAATGGGATTGCAGGGCAGAAAGAAGCGAAGATGGTGGTGCATGAAAGCAGAAGAAATTCTAGTTAAATAGGTGTGCAAAGGTACTGGCAATTCACAGGTATAACAGGAGAAGGCGGCTGATAATTGAGCTTCAATTATGCAGTTACTATGCTGCATGTGAAGTGTGACCCGCCGGGACCAGAAAATATCCAATATACCCACTTATCTTTATTTCTGGTTCGTTAACTCGAGGATAAACCCGGC
>JAKUCV010003763.1:8864-75636 GCA_028386065.3 Turnera subulata
TACCATTTTGTTACAATATAGAAGAAGATCCTAAGACTTATAGTGAAGCTATGAAGTCACAGGATGCAGCCTTCTGGAAAGAAGCAATCCAAGATGAAATGGATTCTATAATGGGTAACAAAACTTGGAAATTAGTAGACCTACCACCAGGCTCCAAACCGATTGGATGCAAATGGATCTTCAAAAGGAAATTGAAGGTTGATGGAACTATTGATAAGTTCAAGGCCAGGTTGGTGGCGAAAGGATTTACTCAGAAAGAAGGAATAGATTATTTTGATACCTATTCGCCAGTAGCAAGAATTGCTACAATAAGATTATTGATTGCACTTGCATCAATACATAACCTGGTTATTCACCAGATGGATGTTAAAACAGCATTCTTGAATGGTGAATTGGATGAGGAAGTTTACATGGAACAACCAGAAGGTTTTGTCCTACAAGGGCAAGAACACAAGGTTTGTAAACTTGAGAAGTCCTTGTATGGACTTAAACAAGCACCTAAGCAATGGCATCAAAAGTTTGATGAGGTTGTGCTTGCAGATGGTTACAAGATTAACACATCTGATAAATGCATATATAGCAAGTTCAAAGATGGAAAAGGTGTGATTATTTGCTTATACGTAGATGACATGCTTATATTTGGCACGGACATGGATCAAGTTGAGAATATCAAGAAGTACTTGTCAGAAAATTTTGATATGAAAGATATGGGAGAAGCAAATGTAATTCTTGGTATAAAGATTATAAGGAGTAGTAATGGGATTAAATTGTCGCAATCCCATTACATTGAGAAAATACTCAACAAGTTTGAGAAACTGGAGAGTTCTCCGTTATCTACTCCATTTGATCCAAACTTGAAGTTGGCTAAAAATTAAGGAAGTCCGGTAGCACAACTGGAATATTCAAAGGTTATAGGATGCTTGATGTATGCAATGACCTGTACAAGGCCAGACATTGCATTTGCCGTTGGAAAGCTAAGCAGATTTACTAGCAATCCGGGTAAGCAACATTGGCAGGCAGTTCATAGAGTTTTAAGGTACTTAAAATGAACTATGAACTATGGTATATGCTANGTGGATAGATTCCGGAGCAACAAAACATGTCTGCAAGGACAAAGATTTCTTCAAGACCTTTGAGCCCTTAGAAGATGGTTCAAATTTATACATGGGGAATGCTACTAAAGCAACTATCAAAGGCAAAGGAAGTGTTGATCTTGAGTTCACCTCTGGAAAGACACTTACACTCACAGAAGTGTACTATGTGCCTGAGATAGGGAAGAATCTTGTGTCCGGAAGTATGCTAAATAAGTTTGGCTTCAAAATGGTTTTCGAGGCAGACAAATTTATTCTATCCAAGGGTGGTGTCTTTGTTGGCAAAGGCTACATGTATGATAATATGTTCAAGTTAAATATCAATAATAAGAATAAGTATGTTGCTGCTTATACTGTTGATTCTTCTTCTTTTTCCTTATGGCATAATCGGTTAGGACATGTGAATATTAAGAAAATGCAAGATATGATGAAAATGAAAATAATTCCTAACACTAACAAAAGTGATCAACAATGCAAAACATGCATGCTTACTAAAATCACAAGACATCCATTCCCAAAAGTTGAAAGAAGTACTAAGATTCTTGAATTGGAACATAGTGATGTTTGTGACATGCATAGTAATCCTACTATTGGTGGAAAGAAGTATTTTGTTAATTTTATTGATGATTACTCTAGAATTTGCTATGTTTATTTGTTGCATTCTAAAGATGAAGCAATGGATAAATTTAGAGCATTTAAACTAGAGGTTGAATTGCATTGTGAATCACATGTCAAAAGATTAAGAACTGATAGAGGTGGTGAATACTATGATCCAAGTTTCTTTAATTCAACTGGGATAGTCTATGAAACAACAGCTCCATATACACCACAACAAAATGGTGTTGCAGAACGCAAGAACTGTGTTCTGGTAGAGATGGCAAATGCCATGCTCTCTAATTCCGGTTTGGGATTAGGATTTTGGGGTGAGGCAATATTAACAGCCACTTACATATTGAATCGAGTTCCTAATAAAAGGAGCAAGATCACCCCATATGAGTTTTGGAACAAAAGAAAACCAAATCTTAGTCATCTAAGAGTTTGGGGATGCAGAGCAATTGTGAGAGTTCCTGAGCCTAAGAAAAGAAAATTGGGCGAAAGAGGAATTGAATGCATATTCATAGGATATGCACATCATAGTAAGGCTTATAGGTTCATGGTTATAGAACCTAATGATGCAATAACAATTAATACTGTTATTGAATCAAGGGATGCCTTATTTGATGAGACAAGATTCAATTCCATTCAAAAATCTATAGCATCTCCACTTGACATTCCAAACTCAAATACAAAGGAAGACTTAAGTGATGCACTTGAGCAAAGAAGGAGCAAAAGAGTTAAAAGAACTACACAGTCATCGGACTTTTATTACCTAGTTGAAGGTATAAAAGAAGGTACTGAAAATCATGTACCATTTTGTTACAATATAGAAGAAGATCCTAAGACTTATAGTGAAGCTATGAAGTCACAGGATGCAGCCTTCTGGAAAGAAGCAATCCAAGATGAAATGGATTCTATAATGGATAACAAAACTTGGAAATTAGTAGACCTACCACCAGGCTCCAAACCGATTGGATGCAAATGGATTTTCAAAAGGAAAATGAAGGTTGATGGAACTATTGATAAGTTTAAAGCCAGGTTGGTGGCGAAAGGATTTACTCAGAAAGAAGGAGTAGATTATTTTGATACCTATTCGCCAGTAGCAAGAATTGCTACAATAAGATTATTGATTGCACTTGCATCAATACATAACCTGGTTATTCACCAGATGGATGTTAAAACAGCATTCTTGAATGGTGAATTGGATGAGGAAGTTTACATGGAACAACCAGAAGGTTTTGTCCTACAAGGACAAGAACATAAGGTTTGTAAACTTGAGAAGTCCTTGTATGGACTTAAACAAGCACCTAAGCAATGGCATCAAAAGTTTGATGAGGTTGTGCTTGCAGATGGTTACAAGATTAACACATCTGATAAATGCGTATATAGCAAATTCAAAGATGGAAAAGGTGTGATTATTTGCTTATACGTAGATGACATGCTTATATTTGGCACGGACATGGATCAAGTTGAGAATACCAAGAAGTACTTGTCAGAAAATTTTGATATGAAAGATATGGGAGAAGCAAATGTAATTCTTGGTATAAAGATTATAAGGAGTAGTAATGGGATTACATTGTCGCAATCCCATTACATTGAGAAAATACTCAACAAGTTTGAGAAACTGGAGAGTTCTCCGGTATCTACTCCATTTGATCCAAACTTGAAGTTGGCTAAAAATCAAGGAAGTCCGGTAGCACAACTGGAATATTCAAAGGTTATAGGCTGCTTGATGTATGCAATGACCTGTACAAGGCCAGACATTGCATTTGCCGTTGGAAAGCTAAGCAGATTTACTAGCAATCCGGGTAAGCAACATTGGCAGGCAGTTCATAGAGTTTTAAGGTACTTAAAACGAACTATGAACTATGGTATATGCTATACCGGATATCCTTCGGTGTTAGAAGGATTTTCAGATGCTAGTTGGATTTCTAATAAAGATGATTATTCATCTGTAACTGGATGGATCTTCATGCTTGGTGGGGGTGCAATATCTTAGAGCTCTAAAAAGCAAACTCTTTGCACAGACTCCACTATGGCATCTGAATTTGTGGCCTTAACATCTGCTAGCAAAGAAGCGGAATGGTTAAAAGATTTACTTTATGAGATTCCGCTGTGGCCCAAACCAATTTCTCCCATATCAATACATTGTGACAGTCAGGCCACATTGTCTAAAGCATATAGCCAAGTTTACAATGGAAAATCTAGACATATCGGATTGAGACATAGCTATGTACAAGAATTGATAAGAAATTCGGTGATCACCATTGATTTTGTGAGGTCACAACAAAACTTGGCAGATGCTTTTACAAAAGGACTTACCAGAGATAAGATAAGTAAGACCTCTAATGGGATGGGTCTCAAGCCAATTTCTATAGGTCACCAATAGTGGAACCTCGACTCAACGTTTGATAAAACATCAAATCTTGAGTTCAATGAGTCAAAGTACACTATTAGGATGACTGGCAAGCACTCACTTTAAATTCCATCCCAAGATAAGAGTGCTTGGTACCCGTTAGGACAAGAGAAAGGGTGAGCTTATGCTCTTAATAGATCTCTATGGCATGTATTTGCGAAAGTGTTTATAACGGGAACACTAAGGATATAGAGACTACCTATGTGAGTGGAAGTGTGGCCGCCTCTAGGAGTTTTATGGCTTGAACTCTAACAGCACTCATGAACAGATACAAGACACAAGGCCTTTAACGTGTCGGCTATAAAGATCACATTTCTGGATGAGAAATCTTGTGTGTGGATATGTGGTCCAACCAGTCAACATGGAAGATGTTAGTTCAAAGCATAGTCTACTGACAATTCCGATTGGCGATACACGATTCACTAAGTGAAAATTCAAGTCTCACCGACATTTTCATTTATGCATAAGATTTCCAGAACTATCGAATTGCAAGGTATTATAAAAATGGTGGGGGAATGTTGGAGGATTTTTATAATATAAAGAGGAATTATATTTGTACCTTTTGGTGTAAAAGGTATCTACTGGAAATGAGTTTAAAAATGAAAAGTTACATCCTTTTGTATTGTGTCTTTTGGAAAAGATACAAATTTAAGTTTGAATTTAATGGCTGTAACTTTTGGATTAAATGTGTCTTTTGGAAAAGATACATGAAGGCTTATAAATAGGCCACTCATTCTCATTTCCAGATATCAGAAAGTATCCAAACGTACAAAACAAATTGTGTTTTAGTTTCCTTCTTTTCTCTCCAACTGGTTCACTTACTTTTCCTACTTACCAAAAGTAAAACAAATTGTGTTTTACTTTTTCACTCACCAAATAAAATACTTTGCCTTTTATATGGTATACCACTGCAGGGTTATCATATAAAATAGATATTCTGCTTATATTCGGAAAGTGATCAAGGGTTGTGGTGTTTATGCAAGACATCTTCAACCAGGGGCTTCATTGTATCTCCGAGACAAATTTGCAAAACACCGTTGCATACCGACTTTAGAGTAAGTGGTGGTGGCAAATATTGTCTTAAGGAAAGTGGCATTTGCAGCACGCCTTGAAGCATCTGCAGTTATTATATTCACAGCCTTGTCTACTCCACATCACCACACAGTGCAAGAAGTAGTGTACCAGTGCAGAAAAAAGCTTATTGTTCCTACATCTGTGATTGTGGCGACATGATTCCTCTTCAAGTTTCGGCGACTCTTGTTCAACCCAGGTAGGCGTTTTCATGGCAGCGAAAATTATGATTATGATGGTGAGAGGAAGTGCAAATTTTTTTATGGTTTGATGATCCAATGAGTATGCACACCAAGCATTTGATTGATTGTCTCAGTGAAGAAAAGAAGGATTTATTGAGGGAAGTTGAATCCATAATGACTATTGAAGATGCTTTAACTAAAGAGAACAAGACATTGAAGAATGATATACAAGCAGTGCCACCTGGGGGATTAAATAGGTTTTTATGGTTTATGGCATTAGTACTTTTGTTATACTGGTAATGGAAGGAAATTTAATGGTCCAAGAAATTTGTATATGGCTTCAACAGAATTATGTTATGAATTTTATATTTAATGCAATGTTTCTTTGCTAACAATGCATTTAAATCTGGATGCTTCTGATTAACAAGTATGGTATTTCCCGAATGAAAAGATGAAATATACTTCTGTTTATGGTATTTCCCGAATGAAAAGATGAAATTAGAAATTTTTCATTGGACAGTGAGTCAATGCTAGAACATGCTCCCCTTCGAGTTTCTAGCAAAGGGGGTTTGTACCTTACAACGGGAGCATAATTTCACACCTGCCATAAGTTATGATAGTTGTTTATCCTAACTTTTGTCCATATGTCTTGGGTCTTGACTTATGCTAATTTGATATGCTTAAAAATACACAATCATTTACGGTACTAAAGCATTTGCCCATTCAAAATGACGCCCAACCAGTAGCAAAGAAAAATAAGATGTGATCACAAAGCCACACAAAAGTAGCATAAGACATCCAACATACACAACATTTATCCACCATTACATACTGAAACTTCTAATTGTTGCGTCCTTAATGTCAATAGCACATAATCATCCAAAACAAAATATCATTCGTCTTTATTGTCCCTCATGCTGGAGATTGGATGCAGAGGCTCCAGGAACTCCAGATTTTGCCTTCTGCTTAACATTTGGATTCTTTGATTGTGCCACTAGCTGTCTTGTAGTGATAGCTTTTTTCCCCTTCCATTGTAATCCTCTTGGTTCAAAACCAATGTCATAGCTTCTTGGGTCCACATTAGCAGGTGGTGGTTTTGTCTTTGTTGACCCAGTAGTAATAAAGCACTCAGCTAAGTGACAAGAACACAACAATTGCATGAGTTCCTAACTTTTGCAATTTTTTTACCACCGTGAATGATAATACGGCAACCATTCTACAACAATATGAACCGTTGCAGCTAAATTTAATGACAAAAAAAATTGATAACATTCTTACCTCGTGATGTTTTGTTGACCATCCTTTAGATTTTGCTTAGTTCCGGTGTATTCATTTTGAAACACCACAGCCACTATTTACCCTACAAACAGTAATTACCAAACAACAGTACCGACACGTGGCACAGACAGTAAATATAACAGGAAAATCTGGCCCAACGGCCCAAAGATAATATCATGTCACCCGACCTCGGGTATAACAATATCAAAAGCACAGCGGAAGCAATTTTAATAATACAGCAATAGTATGAATCGACTCGATGCAACACTATGGATCCAGATCCTTCGAAGGAGATGCCGCAGCCTGCCAAGACGCATTCCTGCACAAAGTACAACATAGCCTGCCGATGGGGCAGGTGTGGGGTGAGATTCTCCACAATCTCACCGACACATAACTCGTGATGAACAACATAGCATACTTAACAGTAACGCACAACAAAACGGCATACAAATAGTGAACAGATCACTAAACAAATACAGTCACAAAGAACAATGTGAACCATGCAAATGTCCACCCCATCGACTATGCAATGCACTGACCATCTAACACCGACTGTACCATACACTAGTGCCCGACCAGGACACTTCAACTCGACTACGCATTGGGTATCCGACCCAGTCTCAACAGACTATATAATACATACTCTAGTCCTGACAGACTATACCCAACAGAGGTTCCTCATCGTATGGTAACATACCGTTACTGTGCTTGCCGATCATCTAACCCGGTACCAAAACCAAACTCAAATCACGTGAGCCTTGCTCACCGGGTAGCCGGCAACCAGCACGGACCATACCCAATCAACATCACAACCGGTCCCCAGGTAGAATCACAACTCAGCACGGCAATAGCAGTCACCACAACAACTCGTGACCACAACAACAATTCTCGATATCCGGTCAAAAACGACAAGTGATACCCATCCAACAATTATCAAAAGAAGCCAACAAACAAAGGACAACTGGCAACCGTTGCCAACAACAAAGGACTACTCACAACCAACGACAATGATTAACACCCGTAAACCGGCAACCTTTGCCGACTACGGTCAACCGACTAAGCTGAGAACTGACAACCTCCCAAAGTATGATCATGAAACAACATGCAAGTGAATATAGCACATCACAACCCAACCAAGTACAAGCACATCATAATCAAGACTGAACCAAGACCAAAAGAATGCTTAATTATTATTACCAATTTTATCTTCCGGGCCCCCGTCACTGGACAAGCTAGGGTCGTACCTGGTTATCAATTAATTCCGGATGCTAGGTCAAAAACCAGTCCACATATCAGATCAACCGGATATTCGGCATATCCGAGCCTCTGGGTATTCGGTATACCCCAACCTCAGGCGACGTCATGCCAACCAGATATTCGGCATATCTGAGCCTCTGCGGATATTCGGCATATCCGAGCCACCGCGGATATTCGGCATATCCGAGCCACTGGGTATTCGGTATACCCTAACCACAGGCATGACGGGCCAACCAAACCAAAAACCGACCATAGCATCTCAAAATTAATTTTCAAACCATCGGGTCGTACCACTACATTCCACATGACAATAATATCAACATCTCAAATCAATTCCAATTCCAATTTCATATTCCAATTTCTTTTTCTCAATTTCCACAGTCAATAGTTCAACATCAATCTCAGCATAATATCCACAGAATCAATATCACAGTCCAAAAGCAACAATAATATCCACAACAGTCAATCAGCCAACAATCAGCAATTCAACAGTTCAATCGAACAACAAAGCACACAAAGTATTACAGGCAACATAACAAGGGTTATCCTTCCTCACAACAATATCAACAAATACCACAAAGATATCAACAACAATAATCGTAAAATGCAATGGAACCTATGTAGTTCCAAGACCAACCATCCGGGCTATCACGGGTGGAATGACGTATATGCAACCTCGCCTTGGCCTGTTATTTACTCTGGGTTTCCATCACAAGTTCCAAAGTCGGTTCCTCGTTGAACTGCTCGGTATCAACTCCTATATAACACATAGTATGCCCACATATAAGATGCACAGTAAATGATATGCAAATGACAATTAGTACTGTAACCGTAAATAAGATGCTAGCCGGCTCGGTTATCGTCTCGGGTTATATTCCATTATCATCATCTTTCACCATTTAATTCTAAGTCAAAAATAATATATACTATCCGGGTATTGTTCCAGTATTATATTTTGATATTCCTTTCCAAATTATTTTTCATGAAAATAATTATTTATCATATCATATGAAAATATAATTAAAATAGTTCCCTGAAAATGATATCGTACATATATATATCTTTTCCCAAAAGTAATTTTCATAACGTATATCAAAGGTATTTTCTATATAATAATTTCCAAAATACATATACTTTCCAAAATTCCATAACACGTGTACCCTGTTTCTAAAAGTAAATTATCATAGGGTAGTAATTTTATAAGTCATATAATAATCATACGATAAGTATTTATATCCTCCAAATTCTAGTATGTATATATATATTTCAAAATGTTTCCATAGTGTATATATCTTATCTCTTTTTTTTAAAAAATACTTATCATACTATAACTACCTTGATAATAGTATGCCAAAGTATTTTTTTTTTTGTAAAATTGTATTTCCAGCAAAATATAAATTATATATGTATATTTTGTTATTTCTTTCTCTCTTTTTTTTTTGACTGGGCCAGCCCCATAAAAATTCTGGGCCAATCCAAGACCAAGCCCAAAGGTTCACACCCAAGCCCAATATCGCACCCAGCCCAGGCTGCATCCGGGTCATCCTGACCCGTATCAACAACCCATCCGGGTCGTCCTCACCATCCGGGTTCGCTCACCTTGCAGCGGCGGAAAGACGCGGCACGGCGAGTCCAATCGGACGGGGCGACGACGAAGAGGAGACGAGGCTGTGCGAGGTGAAGGCGTGATGGAGGAGGAGGTGATGGCGGCGGTGTGAGACGGCACGAGAGGGAGGTGCGTCGGTGGCTTGCTCGTTGCCGGCGAGCTGCAGCGGGGAAAAGGAGAGGGAGAGGAAGGACGGTGGCTGGAGTCGTCTCGTTCGGTCGCTGCGTTGCTGATCCTGGGGTGACGGCGACAGGGACGAGGGGAAGGGAAAGAGGTGGTGGTGCTGCGGTTTGGGTGGGTCTCGGTGGAGGGTCGGTGCTCTGTCCCGGCGGTGATGTCAAACTCGTCGTGGCGGCGGCAGCGTCACTCGACTGCTGCTGGTGGCACGCGAGGCAGAGGCAGGGGTGGCTCGTCTGACTTGGTGCGCCGGCAGTAGAAGCGAGAGGGAGGGAAGGAGGAGACGGTGGCGACCGTGGGGAGAAGGAAGAGGAGGAGGATGGGGCTGGCGGTAATGGTGGACAGGGGTGGTGCAGAGGAAGAAGGGAAAGGAGAAAAGAGATGAAGAAGAAAGAAAAGAGAAGTGGGGGATAAGGGCGGCTGGTAGCGAAATCGGGAAGGGGAAAGTGAAAATAAAGAAGGAGAAAAGGGAAGAAAACAAAAATAAAACAGGAAAGAAGAGATAGGGGTGGGGGCGCCGGTTGGTCACAGGAGGAAGGAGATGAAAATAAAGAAAGAAAATGGAAAGAAAAGACAAGGGGGAGAAAGAAGAAAAGAAAGTGGTGGGGTCGGACGAAGAAAAACGGGAGAGAGAAAAGAAAGAAAAGAGAGAAGAAAAGGAAAGTGGCCACGTGGCAAGCCACGATTGGCCGGTCTGGATTCTCGTGTCGGGATCTCGTAAACGCAGGGATACTCCCGTCTTTTCGAATTTCCGTCCCGAGTCCAAAGATACAACTTGGGCTCGGAAAATCCGATTAATACCCCTGAGCGTCGTCCAAGTCTCGGAATTGAAAACCGAGGCTCGGTTAACGAAAGACACTCCAAAACGTGTACCGGTCGAAACTACGTTAACCTTGTATTTAACATTTTAATAATTATTCTTTTATAAAATTCAAAATAAATCTCTTAAGATTAATATATTTAATAATGTGGAAAATAAAAGATAAAATTTCTTTTTAAATTACATTTGGTAAATCATTACACAAAAATATCATAGCAAAGTATTATTAATATTGTTGTTAATGTTGATTAGAAGATAATAATGTTAATAATAACGGTAACTACAATAATAATAATTTTGAGAGTATAAAGATAATAGTGAAAATAATAAAAATTAACTCAGATTGGTAAAATTCTTGATTAACCGCGATAAAATTTTATTCACCACAGTAAAAGTTAGAACAACTCGGTAAAATCGTAAAAATTTTACCCGGGTCGTTACACATTTGACACATGAGGGGATAGGGTAGAGAAAGAAATTTTAGGGTTTCATAAAAGAACAAAAGAGAGTTAACGGAGTGTGTTAACGGTTGTTATTTAAAAAAAAAATAATAATAAATTTTATATGGGTTAATCCATATTCTGATGGGTAGGATCCAATTAATATGGGTTTGGATCTTTTTAA
Organism: Turnera subulata; assembly: GCA_028386065.3. NCBI lineage: Eukaryota > Viridiplantae > Streptophyta > Magnoliopsida > Malpighiales > Passifloraceae > Turnera > Turnera subulata. The sequence goes on from JAKUCV010003763.1 coordinate 19,984, forward strand.
AAAGATTATCTACATGTCATCATATTATTGGTTGACATTGACACGTCAGCAAGTCAAACCTTCAATTTTGACCACCATACTAAATTGACCCAATTTTAAAAACTGATGTATTAAATTGACCCAGTTGTGAAAACTAATACATTAAATTGACCCAATTATAAATTCATGTATGAAATTGACCAAAACATACAAATTAGTGTACAAAATTGGGTATTATGCCTAAAGAAGAATTAATTAGAGGAGTTTGGTGAGTGAGGGTCAATTTTATTAATTAATTGTTGTTGCAGAGGTGAGCTTCAGGATTTAACCAGCTCTATTCATTGGAAACCCAAGCTATTGGACTTCGTCAAGCCTTATTATGAAGCCATAAAAGCCTGTTATGAGACCATGGATGATTCCGATTCACGGGTATAATATTAAAGTTTATAATTATTCTGGCTTAATTGCCAGTTGCAGTATATATACATATGTATATATGTTCCATATTGTTACTACTTACCTGTATCATATATATGTTTCTTGGTCCAGAAATACTTGACAGATATACTCTCAGTTCTGGCACAAACTACGTCGTCCCCGGGGGTATTATTTCTTTCTTGTGCCTTTTCAATTAGGACCTAATTTAATCATCTTAATTAATTATATAAAGTATCTTTAATTTGTTTGTTTGAATCTATCTTCCAGGAATCTCTCGACTATAGGTTATTGGGCTCTGCAGATGATGTTCTTGGCTCATGGGGCCCTGGATATGTCATGTAATCAATCATCACCCGATCTTAATTAGAATATTGTATTTGAATCGTCTTTCCTTCTTAAATGTTTTAACTTTGGCTATGGCTGCATTTATTTATTTATTATGTGCTTGCTAGCTAATTGTTGGATATCAGTCCAATTTTTGCATTGGACTTGCATGTTATTCAAGCCCTTAGACACCAATTCTCGTAATTAATAGATAGTTTCCTTGCTGCATGACGTGCATAGCCTGAGTCACGCTGTATATCATGAGCTCGACGTGCACTCTGCAGAATTGAATATTTCTTAGCTCCACTTTATAGGCTCTATATAACCCTAATAATTATTCTGCTCCTCCAGATTCGCTCTTTATCTTCTCTCTCTTTTTTTCTCCCCGATTTTATTTACTTCTGCTTCAACTTGGCTTCTTAATAGACTGACTATCAATTCCTCGAAACTTTCAGTGTTCTCTCTTGGTCTAGAGTAACTTCTAGGACCAACACTGAATGATAACAATGTGATATTACTTTGTGGATTGATCTAAACATTCCTGATGATACACTTTTTGCTTACAGGCAGTTAAAGTCCGACCTTCGTGAGTGTGGAAGGTTTGAGGTCAGAAATCTATTCCCCACTGAATGCAGGGAATCTTTAATTCAAAGAGAAGGGAATAAATGTCACTCTTTGAAATTTCTACCATATTGGTTTATTAAATTATGTACACCATGCTCAAACCGATCCAACAGTGCACGGGATGACTTGAACCATTTATTCATAGTGTCTCATTATCTTGCGTTAATTGTTATTGCTGCGCTTGTGCTTGCCATCTGTTTTGTGTGCTAGATTGGAATTCCTTTTGGTCATGCTGGCTTAATTTTGAATGTATTGAAAACCTCAATAAGTATTGATCGATTATGTTTGTTATTTTTCCTGCTTCCAAACTTTTATAGTTATGCTCATGTCCATCCCATCTCTTGGTGCAGCGTCAAAACTTTTCAGCTGACCATTTGAAACAACTTGGCCTGGATATTAGTAATTATTTTATCGATGTAAGCCTGAAACATACTTTTTTGATTTTGGAACACTTGACATGTGCCAACGCTTAATGTGTCATTATTGTTTTACATTGTTCTACAGATGTGCCTGTTGTTGGGCCCGGTGGCACTATCTTGCGAAAATAATATCACCTCACAAGGAAATAAACAAGTGGAGGACAAAAAAAAAAAAAATGACACACAATATTTAACGTGGTTCACCCAAATATCGGGCTACGTCCACAATCCCGATCCCACCGGAAAAACTTCCACTATAAATAGTAGGCTTACAAGAGAGACTTTCCTAAATTTTAGGGGTATAGTCAACCTAGAGTTCTACCCAAAATAGTATCTCACAAGGTGTTTCCTAAGTGTTTGTCAAAAATACCCCTAAGGTATTTTTCCTCACTATTTTGTCACTCTCTAATTTAAGAGGGGAATTTTTCTACTCAATTTTTCTTTCCTCTCACACACTCTCTCTTTCACTCTCTTATTCACACTTGTTGTGAATGTTGGGATGCTTTGAAAAGCAAAAGAGCAGCCTATTTATAGGCATCTCATCAGGGACCAATTTGTAGAAACCAAGAACTTTAGGGACTAATCTGCAAAACACTTAGTGCTCCACTAACTCCTCTACTAACTGCTGATTAGTGCTCCACTAACTGCTAATTAATGCTCCATTAGCAATTAGTGGTGGGCCCCACATGTTGTTGGAACCCAGCACCAACAATTCTCCCCCTTCCGACTACATGTTGGGGGGATCCACCAGTCCGACAGCTTCACGGCAGTATTCAAACTTCTCTTTTGGAATTGTCTTCGTCAGCATGTCAGATCCATTCTCTTCTGTATGGATCTTCTTGAGTTGCAACATCTTCTTCTCCAGTACATCCCTGATCCAATTGTATCTCACATCTATGTTTTTCGATTTGGAATGAAAAGAGGCATTCTTCGCAAGATGGATAGCACTTTGACTATCACAAAATAGCTGATAGCTGTCTTGCGAGAATCCAAGTTCAGTTAAGAACTTCTTCATCCACAACAACTCCTTACATGCTTCCGTTGCTACAATAAACTCAGCTTCTGTAGTTGACAGAGCAACACACTTTTGTAGCCTTGATTGCCATGACACAGCTCCCCCTGAAAAATTATTCAGGTATCCTGAAGTAGATTTTCTGGAACTAACATCACCAGCCATATCTGCATCGGTGTATCCAACCAGCACTGGTCTGTCTTCTCCATAACATAAACTCATTTTGGAGGTTCCTCGAAGATACCTAAGAATCCACTTGACAACATTCCAATGCTCTTTTCCAGGATTTGAAAGGTATCGGCTCACCACTCCAACTGCGTGAGCAATGTCTGGTCGGGTGCATACCATGGCATACATCAAGCTTCCTACTGCTGAGGCATATGGAATCCGCTCCATCACTTTCTTCTCCTCATCCGTAGATGGACTCTACTCAGGACTTAGTCTAAAGTAGTTAGCAAGAGGACAGCTGACTGCTTTAGCCTTATCCATGTTGAATCGTTGAAGTACCTTCTCTATGTACTTCTCCTAAGACAGCCATATCTTCTTGGCTTGTCGATCTCGAATAATTCTCATCCCGAGAATTTGTTTTGCTGGCCCCAAATCTTTCATGGCAAAAAACTTACTTAGTTGTGCTTTCAAGCTGTTGATTCTGGAAATATTCGGGCCAACAATCAGCATATCATCCACATAGAGCAATAGGATGATGAAGTCATCGTCAAAGAATTTCTGAACAAATACACAGTGGTCTGAAGTAGTCTTCTTGTATCCCTGTTGCTCCATCACAGACTCAAACTTCTTATACCACTGTCTTGGAGCTTGTTTTAAGCCGTAAAGGCTCTTCCTCAATCTACAAACGTAATCCTCTTTTCCTTTCCGCTGGAAACCCTCTGGTTGCTCCATATATATTTCTTCTTTCAAATCACCATGTAGGAAGGCTGTCTTGACATCCATCTATTCAACCTCCAGGTTAAGACTTGCAGCTAATTCCAGCACTGTGTGGATTGAGGTCATTTTTACCACTGGTGAGAAGATTTCATCAAAGTCTATCCCTTTCCTTTGACTGAAACCTTTGACAACCAATCTTGCTTTGAATCTTGGAAGTGGACTGTGCTCCTCATGCTTGATCCTGAACACCCACTTGTTCTTCAAAGCTCTCTTGCCTTTAGGCAGCTTCACCAGCTCAAAAGTCTTCTTCTCATGCAAGGATTTCATCTCTTCTTGCATCGCTTTAACCCACTTCTCCTTATGCTCATCATTAATAACTTCATCATAGCTTTCTGGTTCTCCCCCGTCAGTGAGCAACAAATAATCACTTGGAGAATATCTGGTAGAGCGTTGCACAACTCTGCCAGACCTTGTTCGATAAGGAGAGCTACTTAATGGCTGAGGAAGGTCATCTCTAGCTGCATCATCATCAGCTGCATCGTCATTGCCATCATCCTCAATAGCATCTGCTGGCTCATTTTCAGCAGGATCATCTGGAATTTCAGGATGAATATCCTGAACATCATCTCTAACTTGTCTTGATGTCTCAATTGGAAGTAGCTGAAACTCCTTTTGGTCATCACTAGGGAGTTCTATCTGTGGTGTTGCATGAACAGTAGCACCACTATCAACTACCCAGCTTGTCTCCTGGATTGTAAGGTTGATGATATCATCATTACAAACTACATTGAACTCTCCGAGAGAATTCGCTTCATCATAACTGCTTTCTTCTTTCTTCTTTCTTCACATCTTTGCCTTTATTCTTCTTCTGCTCTTTCTTGAAGAGTCGGTAGAATTTCTTGATGTGACCCTTTTTCTTGTAGTGATGGCACTCAATATTGGCAAACTTGTTGGATTCACCCCTGCTCTTGTCTCGGTTGCTTTGACCCTTGTTTTGACTTCTCCCCCTCGTCACTGTAGCCAAGACATCTGACTGTGAAGAAGACGATCCTTGTGTTCTTTGTCTCATCTCTTCATTCAGAATGCCACTTTTGACGGTTGCCATACTCACGACACCGTTAGGTGCAGAGTTTGTGATTGAAACCTTTAAGGTTTCCCATGAATCTGGGAGTGTCGCCAAGACCATAAGAGCAAGCACCTCATCGTCGAATTTTATGCCCATGCTAGACAGTTGGTCCACGATCCCTTGCATCTCATTAAGGTGATCTGCAACCATTTTTCCTTCTTGGTATTTTACTTGGATCAGCTTCGTCAAGTAAAATAGCTTGTTGTTCCCTGTCTTTGAGGCATATAATTCTTCGAGCTTTTCCCACAGTGTTCTAGCATGCTCAATGCCAGAAATGTGGTTGTAAACATTATTCTCAACAAATTGTCATATATAGCCGCAGACTTGGATTGTTCAAACTCCCACTCCTCGTCTGACTTATCTTCAGGCTTTACCGTACTAAACACCGGTAAATGCATCTTCGTCACGAATAGGAGATCCTTCATCTTGTTTCTCCATAAGTGGCAATTTGTGCCATCAAGGGTGATCATCTTGTTTATCCTCCCCTCCATCTGGATCAAAGACTGACTAGCTCCTCGATCTAGGAAACTCCTTGCGGTGAATAGTACCCGTACAAGTAGTGAATTGAACTGATTCGATAATTCCCAGGAAAGATGGCCTAGCCGATCTCCTAAGATAGAATTATCATTCCAAGATAAATCCCCAGGAAAGACTGGAGGAACAAAGGTTCACTTAAAACCCAGTCTCCTACACAGGATTCACTTGCACAGTGTATTAATTCACAACCTTGCACTTGACAAAGCACAAACCTTCTGCTCCGCTACCAGTTATTGGGCCTGGTGGCACTATCTTGTGGAAATAATATCACCTCATAAGGAAATAAACAAGTGGAGGACAAAAAAGATAAATTGAAACACCCGTGTTCCAATTTACAAATTAAATACTTACTCAAAAGGAATTTACCAAAATGCCCCTGAAACCCGGGACATGTACTCCAATACCAAAAACATTATCTGAAAATCTTAATAAATCGAGATGTCATAAAAACAAAAGAAACCGGCTTAACAAGCCATAAGTCAACCTGGCATCCAGCCGATACATCATCAGGTATCAAATCCCGGCAACCCGCCGATAAAATAATCAAAATAAAAAATGACATCTCAACAAAATCCAATGCAGCGGAAGATAAAGATAAAATAAAACAAAAGTAGAAAATGATATGCAAGTCGGCTCTATGGATCCAACCGGGAGAAGAAGCACAGCTAGGATAACCACGTCTGTACTCTGGAAAGGTAGAAAGAGACTGCACGCTAACTAAGAGTCTGAAAAAACAACGGTGGCGATTATGTGAGTCGCCTACTCAGTGAGCAGTATAAATCTAGTTATGTAGGTGTGCAAATCAAGTCCGAAAGGAAAGAAGAGAAACAAACACAAGTAAGCAAACACACAATAACCAGTACTAACATGCCAACAACATACAAGCAAACAGTTTATTATTTTCCATCTGTTGTGTGTTAAGTTTTCTTAATATATTTATTATCCAGGGCCCCCTACTGTGTGCGTCGAGCTCGGTCCCGTCTCATGAGACAACCAGGCATAAGCCCAATATAACCAGGCATGAAGCCCAAACATATCCATAGAAAGAGAGAGAGAGAGAGACAGAGAGAAAGAGGGAGGTAGAAAGGGGGAGGTAGAAACCGGTCATCACAGACCCATATACCAAACCATATATACCATGCTATCCCGCATGCAAACCCGAGGGGTATCACTTCTCGCTCGAACCAACCAGTCATCAGCACACAGTAGCCTATCTTCTATTGTACATTACTCTTGTTCATAAATTATGAGTTCATGTGTGCCAAGAGTTGTGATTTAACAGGGTTGTGTGAATTATCAACTCAATCAAGCATCCGGGTCTCCAACCCACAGTACATCACACAAATCACCCAAAACCACTCCACATGTTATATTCCATAACAATCAAAAAGTCATGCTCATCCAGCAAATAGTAACACATAGGCACACAATACGGATCACAACATGTTAGCAAACAAGGCATGCAACTCAAACAGACCAATCTAACAAGCACATGCATACAAACATAAAAAGACTTATAAAGTCACCTCAACGACGATTATCCTGTGGAGCTTTCCCCAAGACAGATCCACCAGCTCCCGAGGTATTACCCGTGCCTGAATACCGGCACACACAATGATTACAAAAACAATTACAATAAACTGTGCATGCATGATATTTATATGCTCAACTGAATAGAACTTGACCCAATCTACCCGGTTATGCAATTCCAGGGTCTAAGCCCAACAGGATAACTCCAAAAAGATCGGGACCTAAGGTGCTCTGGGCTTAAGCCCAACTAAGTCCATAACGAGTCCCCGGGCCTAAAGCCCATCTAAGTCCAAAACCGAACCCCGGGCCTAAAGCCCATTATGAAGTTGGGCTCAAAGCCCGTTACCCAAGTCCAAAGGTTAAACGATTATGTCACTGGGCCTCAAGCCCATATCTTAAGGTCCATCAAGTCTCAAGGTCATTAAAGTCAGTTAGTTGGGCCTGGGCCCGGTTTTTCCTAAACAACGTTCTAGGGTCATTCCCGAGTAGGGGTGAGCAAATCGTCGGTACGGTACATACCGTGCCGACTGCCCAAAATACCGACTTTTTCCGACGACCCTAAATTCCGACCGATGTCGTGCCGCCTTTCATATTTTACCGATCGGTATGATACCGATCAATACCGACGTCGATACGATCGGAAAGCATACCGACCGATACTACAATTTCATACCCACTCTCCTTTCTCCACCCAAGAAAATTAAACAGAAAAAATTGTGAGAAAAGAAACGGAGGGGAGGAAGAAGTTGAAGCATGCAAATCAATCCTTCTCAACAATGGATTGTTACCCATTAAAAAAAAATAACCAAAATCATTATCGCCGTCACAATAGCAAAATCAACTATCTATTGGAAGAGTGAAACTAAAACAAAATAAATTTAAACTCAAATTTGAGATCTGCTCCCTCATCTTTAGATCTATTCCCACAAATCAAATGACTTTCCAAAGTCCAACAACACAACTAAACGATATTATAATAGTTCACAAAGCACAAAAAAATTGAAAAATAAAATTATCTGCAGCAGTAGGAGCGGAGGCGGCGACGGTGGTTATGGAGAAGAGCTGGAGGAGGGCGTGGCTGTGATTGTACTTCACTAGTTGCGGATGAGGGTAAGGGGGCAGCCAAAATTCTTGGCGATGTCGGAGGGGAGGGGGGACGGGGGGTCGGCGTAGAGGAAAGGATTGGAGACGACGAGGCAGATGGTAAAGAAGAGGGAGAGGCTGCGGTGGCTGTGAGTTTTTTTTTTGTTTTTGGAACATGTGGCTGCGAGTGATAGTAAATTTTAGGGTTTGGAAATTATACATCATTGGATTGGGTTTTGGAAAAAAGGTAAGCTTGGGTTGGGCTGGGTTGTAATGGGCTTGTCGGTATCGGCCTGTGCCGAAAACCGATCGGTACAGACCTCATCTACCGACCAATTTCATCTACTGGAACGATATGGTATGAGTTGAGGGGTTGGCTCTAAAATTCTTTATATTTCGAGCCGATACCATCGGTATTTTGTCGGTATCGGTTCGGTTGGTTCAGTATGGTAAATCTGCTCTCCCCTATTCCCGGCCTAAAGTTCTACCCGTGTCGGTAAATTTTCCGGCCACACACTCTCTCACCCTCACACACGGTTTCCACTAAAACTCGATAATTCCCGATACAACAATTATACCTACGTTAATTATTACATGCCATGAATGAGATCAAAAACATAACAAAGAAAAGATACCCTCAAGCCGGAAATATTCTGCCTTGTCGGAACCAAACCCGAGCCCTCGCCGGAAAATTCCCGAGCTTCGCCGGATTCCGGTGACCTTGCCGGAAAAAAACACTGCAACAACCCAAGCAACTCTAGCAATCGGAAAGAGAACGAATCTCCACCGCGTCAACATTTCTCAGGAGCAAAACACCTCCTGTGCAACCGGAATCCTCCACCGAACCTCACTGTCGGAAAACAACACCAACACAGCGACAACCAACACGCCCAACACAACCTGGAAAAACACCGACACGACACCTGATCACCACCACCTGCATAGCCAGCAAAGACCCGACCACCAGCAGCAACCACAGATCCGCCAACACAACCAACAACAGCCACAAACCCCGCCACCGTCCAACAACAAACACAACCTGACGACCCACACACAAAACCCGATTAGAACAACCCCTCACCCCGTCACCGAAACAAACCAAGAAAAGGAAAAGAGGAAAGGAAAGGACGACAGCCTACCTGCGTAGTCGACGATGGCGGCTCGTGCTTCGTCCTCGAGGTCCCCGCCACGGCCGACGCCTCGGAACTACCCTCTTCTCACGACGCAGCAACGGCGGCTCAACCCAAAAGACAACGATGGTGTGGGGCATGTTTGAGGGAAGAGGATGAAGATGGTGGCAACCGCGCGTGTTTGTGGAGAAGAGAGGATAAGGAAGAAAAGAGAAAGAGAGGGAGAGAGAGGGATGAGGGCGCCGTCAGGAGGAAGAGTGGAGAGGAGAGAAAAAGAAGAGAGAAAAGAAAAGAAGAAGGAAAGAGAAGAGGTGGCTAGGGTTTGGCTGGCCAAGTCGAACGACCTGTCGTTCACTTAGGCGCGGTCAACCCTGCCGCCCAGTCAACCCTCCCTTTTTTTTTCCTTTTATCAAAACGACGTAGTTTTAATTACAACTACGTTAAAACCCCGTTTCACCCCGAAACAAGTCCCCGTTTCCGACGAAACTCAAACCCCTTATAATGCCAACCTAAAAACATCATTTCCAAGGAAAATAATTTATTCTCATAACCAAAAATCCGGAAGTTCCTCAAGGGCATAATTGGAATAAAAATTCCGAAAATTCCATAAATCAAATTATGAAAATCCGGGGCGTTACATAAATGACACACAATATTTAACGTGGTTCACCCAAATACCGGGCTACGTCCACAATCCCGATCCCACCGGAAAAACTTCCACTATAAATAGTAGGCTTATAAGAGAGATTTCCCTAAATTTTAGGGGTATAATCAACCTAGAGTTCTACCCAAAATAGTGTCTCACAAGGTGTCTCCCAAGTGTTTGTCAAAAATACTCCTAAGGTATTTTTTTCTCACTATTTTGTCACTCCCTAATTTTTTTGATTCCCCACCCGGTAATCGAAGCTTTGCCCCGACTAATCCGGATTCGACCCGCGTCGCGCACCTGGGTATGGTGGGTGAGTCTCCCAATGGGAATTTTCTGCATACAGAAGGACTTGTCACTCCCTAATTTAAGAGGGGAATTTTTCTACTCAATTTTTCTTCCCTCTCACACACTATCTCTTTCACTCTCTTATTCACACTTGTTGTGAATGTTGGGATGCTTTGAAGAGCAAATGAGCAGCCTATTTATAGGCATCTCGTTAGGGACCAATTTGCAGAAACCAAGAACTTCAGGAATTAATCTGCAAAACACTTAGTGCTCCACTAACTGCTGATTAGTGCTCCACTAAATGCTGATTAGTACTCCACTAGCAATTAGTGGTGGGCCCCACATGTTGTTGGAACCCAGCACCAACACCTTGAGCAAGATAAGAATATGGTTTTCATTCTTAGTCCTCCTTACAGCTGTGACTGCGAGGGTGATTGTGAGGGCAACTGCAGGGATGTTTGTGGGAGTGACAGCGAGGATGATTGCGGGAGCAAGTGCAAGAGTGAATGTGGGCGCGATTGCCAGAGTGATAGCGGCAGGATGGAACAGATAAGCGCTGCTCTGGCTCTACGCCGTAGCAATGCAATTTAAGAGCAGCTTGAAAAAATTGACGTAAAGAAGCATCCTATTCTATGTTTTAACTATTTTTTCTCTAAATATGTATACCTTCTCTATTTAGTTATACATCATTCTTCTTTGTTTAGAGATTTGATGGTGATCTGATAACGATGGGTGGTTTGCGCGCTTTTCCTACGTATGGTCCTGGTTTTAGTTTCAATCCTGCAACTTATGGTACTAAGGAAGAGTATGCTCTTTTCAATGAATTGGCCACGAAACTTGCTAGAGACGTTTGTGAATATAACAATTGCATAAAGGTTAGGAAACACCCTTTCTTCTCTTTTTCATCCTCACAGTGATGCTTCAATGCAAGATGTTCTTTTGTTTTTTTATCCTTGCGCAGGATGTGGATCATCACCTCGTATTCAAACAGCTTATCAAAGCAGTTGCTTACCCACAGCAGCACTTCTTCATAACTCTTGTGGCGAAACACATGGGCAACCTAAAAGTTGTCCAAGCAGAGGTGAAGTACGGTTGGTTTTATACGAAGGATTATGGTGTCGAGTTCATCATTCATAAAATAAAGCCCTTTTATCAAGGTAACAAAGCTCGATTGCCACTATTTGCCTCTAGTATGTTCTCCATTTCTCTGTTTATTTTATTTTGTTGCACAAGGACCTTATGTTCTTTTTTTTTTCTTTTTTTTCACTTTTTGCTGAACGAATCGTAGGCTCACTTGCTATTTATAAGTGGGAGGAATATGCTTTAGAACCTACGAAGGATTTACTGGTAAGAATTTGTGGAATCATTACCTTTTTCACTTTCTTTGTCCTGTTGCACATCTTCCTGTCAGGGGAGTGATATTCGTGATAGGAACTCCTGAAAGTTAATTAACATTTTCCCAATTGCATGCTTCGATGCATAAGTTCGCTGTCTTTGTATGGACTTGAGTCCTGCTTCAGAAGCTACAACTGAAATTGGAAACCTTCCCTTTTTATCTCTGCTGGATAATGTTTTCGAGTGGCGTCACATTTTCATGTCTCAATCATCCTTGTATGCTGGATGTGTTTTCACTCTTTTTGGTTCTTATTTCTCTCTTTCCTTGGGTTTTGTTTTCTTGTTTGAGGTCTGCATCAATGTTTTTAGTTAATTTCAAATTTTGGCAGAGGGCTTACGCAACTCATTATGGACTATTGCCTTGCTCGATGGATAAATTTCTCCAATTTCTTCTTGATTTTGTAAGTATTTTGAATCATTGCTTTCACCGTGTGCAAAAGATTCCTGTTATCCTTTTTTTGTTGTACTGATATGCATCTTTGGTTCGCCCTATGGTCAGAGTCCAACGGTTTTAGGTGAAATGCAAGTTGCTCTCTTGCGATCCATTATGGAAGATACTGAAGATGTTGCAAGGAGTCTTGTAGTTGCGCTGGGAGCAAATCAGAAAAGTGCCTGCTAAATCAGCAGGCGGACATGCACGAAGAGAGGTACATTTCCTTTGTGTTTTTGAGCACTTGGATTTTCTCTATGTCCCACTTCTGAGAGTTTTAGGCTTCCAGGCATGGTCATGGGCTTTTGGCATGTATGTCTAACAGTGTCACACAAATCCATTAAACAAGGCCTGAAATGTCCTGGATAGAATAAATTTTTACTTTTGATTATGCACAATCTGAAATTGAAGCTGCAAATTGTTTGATGGGGTAACAATTCAATACTGCCTTCTCTGCTTATCAGGTTGCCAACTCCGGCTCTCCATGAGCACCAAGTCCTTCCACAAGACATCAGCCAATTGTTATAGCAGAGAATTGGGAACGTTTGAAGTTTTTGATGTATTAACTTCAAGTTACTAAGAAAAAGAGCACGGGGCTTTGACTTGTAAATTTATCTTGCAATCTGTTTGCAAAGAGAGAGGGGGAGGGATGCTGCATTACATCTTCCTGCAATAGATATTTTTCCAAACAGTTTGGATCCTCATAAAAAGTATTCTAGGTTTCTAATTCTACCGTATGCTTAGGAAGATGCTTCACCATTTTGAAAACCAACTAATTAAGGGCATCACACATTTCGCAGGGTATTGGGGCTCCACCTTGGATAAAGTCCCCGACATTTCAACATTTCATAACAGTTCTTTCCTTTCCATGGTTTGGCTTTGTGAGTAGTGTCACTTATGACACCCACAAATACACACACGGTAGCGATGATAACAAGAATCAAGTTAGAGATTTTTTTTTTAAAAGAAAAATCTAACAGTGACACACTAGTACTAGTCTTGCCTCCAGGAGTAACTGCTCGTAAAACCAATAGTAGTTAAAAAAAAAAAAACTAAAAAAGAATGGATAACACTCGAATAATTCAACAAGTATGTTGGTAGCATATATATATATATATATATGGATGGGCAAGTACAAAATTGAGAATATAATTGGAAAATTAGCATTTTAAGTTTTTAACACATGTGGTTTTTTTTAAAAAAAAAATCTCCAATAATAGCAGTGAGGCTGACAGTCAACAGACCGCCACGGTCACTATGTATTTCATGAAAAGAAAAAATCATCAAAAAAAACAAAAGGGAACACAAAGTACCAGTCCACCTCGAGATCAAACTTTGCATCCCACGGTTGTAGTAATTAGCTTTGACAATAAGAAATAGTAATAACTAAACCTTGAGGAAAAACAAAAACAAAAACTCATCCCTTCAAAAAGATGCCCCACAATACAAAAGACAAGAGAAGAAACTGTGAACCGTGTGAAAAGGAGAATGACAAATCGGAAAGCGGAAGAAAGAAACAAAGACTGAGGTGACTGACGGCTCACTTTTTTAGCCTTTCACTTCTCTATCTATATAGTATACCCACAAAAAGCAAAAATAAATATCATATCAATAAAAGATTATTCTGTGTGTCTGTCTCGTTTAATAAAAAAGAGCGACAAATACCAAAATTTTCCTACAAAATTTTGTAGTTTTTTAAAAAATATTCGTCTTAACACTTTTTCCAAGTGAAACAATCATGAACACACATGGTATGATGGCCTTGAAAAAAGAAGAAAAAAAAATTAAAAAAAAAAGTCTTCCCGTTGAGAAAATAAGAAATAGTCTACTATTATACACACTACAAGTGGGGTGTCACTTTACTAAATGCAGACCAACCAACAACCCCCCCAGATACAGTAACCCGCACTAACTAATCTGGCTTTTGGGTTTTTACTTTTTAGTACAGATTATATTTTGGTCATTTCATTACAGGATCATCATCATCATCATCATCAATCACGATCTGTACCCAACTCCCCTCCCCCCGTCACCGATCCCATTCCCTTTTGTAATAACAATAATCATGAAAAATCATTCCTTCATCGGTTCTTCTTGTCTAAACATTGCAAATCCCACATTTTAGGTTCCTCCTCCGGATTCTCTCCACCTCAAAAATCAACCCCCAATGTAAGTACAAACCCACTCGCCTTTTCAGCTCCGCAAAAATCTAAACTTTGCTTTGTGTTTTTCTATATTTGAGTTGTTGCTGTTTTGGTGCTTTCTTTACTATAGGATCTGGGTACCTTTTTTCCTTACTTGAAATTTGGTGTTATGGATCTGTTGAATATGCAGCTCATGTGTGTATATGTATATAGTCGTGTTTTATTTACGGAAACTTTATGACTTTTGTAGGACTCCGCGTTCCTGTAATGGAAAAGATCGCTTCTTTTATCTTGTTTGGGATGAGAACGCATATGAGACTGGTGGGTTTGTTGTTGTTTAAGGTTTCCTAGTTATGGGCTTAGGCTTTTGCCAGCTGGAAGCGTTGTTAGCTACAGGGTGGGGATGTTGTCTGAGAGGCTGACTGGCGAGGGATCTGTTCGTCGTGATTTCGAGGCCTTGCAATTGACCGTGCCTCAACGGCTGGCGAGGAGTGTTAGTCAGAAGTTGAGGAAGAAGGGTCATAGTAGAGGGGAAGGAGAGGAAGAGGAGGATGATGCGAGGGGGGTTTCGTTGAAATGCCTTACTTTGTATGGCAAGGGTGGGGGCTGCAAAGTGGGAGCTGATACCGGTGAGGATTACGGGGATTCCGGTGGGAGGAGGCGTTCCTCCAGTACCAGTGATGAAGGGAAGGGAGGATACAAGCCGATTTGTGGCAGTGATGAACCAGCCTTTGATTGCTTCTCGTATAGTATGAGGGATAGGTTTTGGAAGAGAAACATCAGGAAGGATATGGAGCTTATGGAGGATTCGATACAAAATAGCAGGTTACATTGCTGTCTTCCCGATGATATACTGGAACTATGCTTGGTGAGACTCCCTTTGACCAGTCTCATGAATGCCCGGCTTGTATGCAAGAAGTGGAGATCCTTGACAACCTCGCCTAGGTTCCTGCAGATCAGACGGGAAGGTTCATATCAGAATCCCTGGTTGTTTCTCTTCGGTGCTGTTAAAGATGGCTATTGTTCTGGGGTGATACATGCACTGGATATATCCCAAGACCAGTGGCACAGGATTGATTCTGACATACTAAAAGGGAAGTTTATGTTTTCTATTGCTAGCATTCAGGATGATATTTATGTTGTGGGAGGCTGTTCTAGCTTGACTCAATTTGGGAGGGTGGATAGGAGCTCATTCAAGACGCACAAAGGGGTGCTGGTGTTTAGTCCTTTAACTAAATCTTGGCGTAAGGCTGCTTCCATGAAGTATGCAAGATCCATGCCTGTGTTAGGAATTTCTGAGGTCAGTTCAGATTTTTCCATCGTCCACAGTCATCAACACCGGCAGGATAGACGTTTTCCAAGGTCAAGGTTGGGGGGTGTATCGGACGTGTATGAGGATCCTCACAGACTGTCACTAAGACGACAATCCAGAAGTGCTGTTGAGGAATATGAATCTTCCTCAATACCCACTAGAAAATCCTACAGATTTAGCAGGCAAAAAAGTAATCGACCGAACATGAAAGATTGTAAAAGATTTGTACTGATTGCTGTGGGGGGTCTGGGATCTTGGGATGAGCCTCTTGATTCTGGAGAAATTTACGATCCTATATCAAATAAATGGACAGAAATCCAGAGGCTACCTGTGGATTTTGGGATTGTTTGTTGTGGGGTTATTTGTAATGGGATATTTTATGTATATTCGGAGACAGACAAGCTTATGGGATATGACGTAGAAAGGGGCTTCTGGATGGGAATCCAGGCTTCTCCATTCCCTCCTCGTGTTCACGAGTATTATCCTAAACTTGTATCCTGTTGTGGTCGGCTATTCATGGTTTCAGTCTCTTGGTGTGAAGGGGATGGACATATAGGCCAGAGAAACAAGGCTGTTAGAAAATTGTGGGAGCTAGATCTTATGTATCTCACCTGGTCTGAAGTCTCAGTACACCCTGATGCTCCCATGGACTGGAATGCTACATTTGTTGCTGACAAAAATCTGATATTTGGGGTTGAAATGTTCAAAATATTTGGTCAGGTCTTGGATTTTTTTACTGTGTGCAAAGTCTCAGATGTGGGGATGAAGTGGAGTCATATTTCAAGGAATCATATGGCCCAGGAATTGGATGCTTCCTCTTGCATGACTAAATCTTTGGCTGTTCTATATCTATGAAGCCCTGGCAAACACTGGCCTGTGCAGAAGATTGTTGACACTTATTTATTCTCATCAGGTTTTGAATGCAGATGGCAACCTCAGAATTTCACATTGAATTTCTTTGACATTATGAATTCACTACCTTGTCCGTCTCCTCTGTTTATTTGCTGTAACATTGATTTATAAATTGATCGTGTACTGCATCTTGGTTATGTTGCCTTAATAATAAATTTATCTTTCTTGTTATTCACACAATTGGCGGATGTTTGATTGAGCTGCAACTTTCATTTTTTTTTCCTTGTGCGGAGGAAGTTGTTTGCTAATATTATTTGCTTGCTTTCTTCTTTTTGGTTATAAGTGTTTTTGGCTTTTAAGGTGCGAGGTTTACTTCCTCTTGGATGGTGGTATTGCAGCTCACATTTTCCTGTTCCGGTGGATCATTTGGTTATAAATTCAGTGGGAGGAACATAAGAATTTTGACCTAATGCTTCAATTGTACAATTCATAGGTTGTTATGATTTCTAATTTTCCTCTTAGAAGAAAATCTGAGGTAGAAACTGTTCACTGGCTTTAAAATGTTTCCTGCTTTGCTATTTGCACTTGAACTGTTCACAGAAAGGCTCTGCTGTTTATACTCGGAACCCATTGTTGCCGAACAGACGAGATTCCTATTTATGTTTTAAATCATCTGGTGTAGAAAGAAAACAATAGGGTAAACAAGATTTTTGTAAGAACTGACCAGCCAGGTTAAACCTAATAAGCTTCACATCACATGTGTCTATAATACGATTTGAGCATTTAGTTGGGACACCAGTCGTCATAGTGACGGTAATATCAAATGAAACAATACTGCCATAATCTTGCGTTGCTGTTAACTCAAAAGGCTCTCATATATCACTCCGGGGTTACCCAA
The DNA here is from genome assembly GCA_028386065.3 of Turnera subulata. Classification (NCBI taxonomy): domain Eukaryota; kingdom Viridiplantae; phylum Streptophyta; class Magnoliopsida; order Malpighiales; family Passifloraceae; genus Turnera; species Turnera subulata. Next base: position 37,036 of record JAKUCV010003763.1, read on the forward strand.
AATCACCATGGTTTTGAGGTAGTGCCGTGTGGTCCCGTTCAAAACAAAAAAAAAAAAAAAAGAGTTCCCACACACCACTTGCACCTGGGAAACCTAAGGCTTCATGGTAATGGATCCTCTGCAATTCAACAGTAAACCAGTACTTTCCAATTCAACAGTACATAACCCAGACTGACTATATCAGTGGACGTGAGAGATAAACTTGAGATTCAATTCAAAGGATATGCCTTTCTTTCACGACGAATTGGTCGAGTTATCCTTCATAAAATATCAAACTGATTAAGGACATAGACTGAGCCGTCCGGACCATAAATGCTAAAACTGGAAAAGTATTACAACAATCACTCTCATTGCTAGTACTATAATCTATGCAATAATGTAAACAAATGGGTACAAAGAAAATCAGAATCAGCAAAATAAATGAACAAACTTTTGAAAGCCTCTACAAAATGAAAATATGTTTACAACAATATCTACTTGCAGCCTGAAGTGAAATGGGTTTCAAAACTGCTGTGGGCAAGCGATTAAATTACATACTGTTTCTTGCACTCTCAGATGGAAGAGCCCTATCCCATGTTTGGAAAGACACCAGAGAAGTTTGGAATCTTGTCGACATGCTTAAGAGCACGCTCAGCAATTTGCCGAGTTCGATAGTCAGCATGCTGGAAGGCATCAACAAGTGCGGTACTGACATTGGGATCTCCAGAAACCTCATATGCTATATCCTCAGTACGCAAAAGTCGCTCAACAGCCCATACTGCCCTCCTCCTCAGAGTCTCTGTCCGATTCTCCAGCAACACCTCCAGTATGGGTTTAATCCCCTCTGCATCACACAATATCATCACCCCTTGTTCCACATCGACCCCATCATCCAACAGAGTCGAAATTGCTGCAAGTGCTGCCTCCACCACCTTCTCATTTGTGTGGTCTAACAGTGCAACCAGCTTCTCCACAGCCTGTCCTTCCAAAAGGCAAAATGTTTCCTTTAATGAACAGGTTCCTCTGTGGAGCTTGCACAGGCCTGTTATGACAGGCTGTTTGCTAAAACATGGAAAGATCGAGGCACAGAAACCTGGCGGAGGCAACTCCGGCAGTTTTGTAAGATGTTTAGACTCTTGGGATAAGTTCTCTAATGCCATGGCAGAAAACATCTGTACATTGTCAAGTCCGTTGGATTGAAGCAATTCAATGAACACAGCAGCAAGATTGTCCTCCCGGCAGAGTGCAACAGCAGCAGGCTCTTCTCCCAAGACAAATGTTACTCTTGCAAGAACCCGAACAAGCCCTTCCAGAAATGGTGTCATAAAACGGGCGCCCCTGGTCTCTCCTTGTCGTATTCTCACAACTCGAGAGATGATTAATGGGAATGCACCTTCATCGAGCATCTGCCTTGTGAGGCCCAAATCCCTCTCAGGGAGTTCAGCTAAAAGGCCAACAGCAGCTGCCTGCTCTTCAGTGATTCCTATATTTTCTGCTATGACCTTAATCAGACTGCCAAGCTGACCAACTGTTCCACGAAGGGCATCAGCTAACTCCTGGCTCATGTGTGGAGAAAGATTCTGGAGAAGTTTTATTGAAGCAACACGCAAATCCTTCTGTGGAGCCTCAATAAACTGAACCAAACTGACAATAGCACCAGAGCTTTTAATGGCTGCAACCACACTCAAAACAGTACTAGGAGAGCTAGTCAATCCAACGAGAACCTGTAGAAGTTTACATTCAATAGCTGGACCAGTGTTGCTTATTAGATGGAGCAGATTATGCACAATTTCTTCAGAGACAAGCGTCTGATGCTCATGCCCAACAGAAATCAAGTCAAAGTCATACCCTGAATTCACAACATTGGCGAGAATTGTTGCTGAAACCTCTTTAAGACGCATGGGAAGCTGATTGGATCCTACCGTAAATAGGTCCTTGACAAGAGGTGGAAGAATTCCTGCCTCTATCAAAACCTTTGCACTTGCATCAAAAGAAGAAATTTGGTTTAAAGCTTTCAAGGCAGCTTCTCTTGATTGCACATTACCGCTTCTCATGATATTGATCAGAGATGGACCCACAGTTCTAGCCACAAGGACTTTTACGTCATTGTTTAACACGAGCTCCCCAAGGTATGATGCCATGGATAGTTTGGTTTCTGGCGGACCTGCAGCATGTTCAATCAGGTTACATCAATCAGTAAGCATGGAACTCGACCTCAGCCACTCCAGACACAGTGCCAAATACACAAAATCAAGGTGGAGCATGTATAAGACTAGCATTGAGAAAATGAATATCCTCATTCTTCTTTGGAAAAATGGGTAAAGAAACCACAATCGCATTAGCAGCGGATTGGCATGAATTTCAGAATCTAAGAAACCACAACCCAATTGCAATACAGCACCTAACATGTATTGATATATTCAAGATTCCCATGCACCTAACTCTAGACGCAATGCTGGTTGGTTTTAAGTTAAAGCCAAACGAATCATGACAGCCAGTTCTGTAACTTTCACTTAATACCTAGCATCATTTGACGTAAATAAGTCAAAAGAATTTTGTTAAAGGTAGACCCAGAAAATTTTCACAGGCAACAATGTATAAATAGAGATAATAACAATAATAATGCATGATATTGAGAGTAGCCACTTTATTAGAAAATACTGTTTCTGAACAACTCTCTTATGTTGCTGTTAATGTGAAGGTTCCAGTTGTACACATAATCATCATTCAGGTTTGAGCTTGAACCTCTGACTTCCAAAATTTACTTTATTATATGCTAGCGTTCTTTGTTAGTAGTCTTCATGTGATGCAGTGACATACTCATCCTCAGTAAGAAGTTCATAATGAAGGGTGAAAAAGATTATGAATTTAAAAAGCTCTATTGTCCACAACTTTGATTCAGATCTCAACAGTATTATGTACCGAACCACATGTCAGCTGTTTTTGTTTCCTTCATATTCTTAAGTTAATGACATGCATCATAAACGGATACAAGGAGGAAAAAAGAATCTTGAGCTCTAATTTAAGGGCAAATAAGAGCGCATGATCAGGTAAATATAGGCTGAAATCTTGCCATAAAATCAGAACAAAAGACAAAGCACATAGTTGGCACATCAGAAGAAGCAAGCAAGGGATAATTGGGCTTCTTAAAGAAACAAGAATAGAAAGAAACGTTATGCTATGACTAAGCAGCATATATTGGTATTAAATCAACAAAAGCATAAAAAAGTGCTATGAGAGAGGGCACCTTCAAGAATTTGGTTCAGAAGAGGTTGCAGTCGACCATTCTCAGCCATCTGTCGCACATTGTTCTCGCACATTTCCAAATTTTCCAGTGTTTTATCAGCCTTCTCAACAGTAGTAAGATTTTCAGATTTGCTGCTTGTCATCCCAACCAATATAAGAATTGCTCCATTAATTGAACCAATCTTCTCACACAAGGCCTCAGATTTTGAAAGCTCATGCAGCAATGAGACAGCTTCCTCCCTTTCAATGGACTGCTCATGAGACAAGAACTTGACTATTGTGCGCACAGTGTCACCCTCAGCCAATATTGCCTGCAAGCAAGGAAAAGCACTCAATAGGAGACACTAAAGAGAGCACTTGAGTGGCGCAAGAAAAATTTCGAAAAGCTGGGATAACCTTATTGTCATCGTCTTCCTCGACCACAATTCGAAGGGTTTCCAAAGCTTTACACCGAACTTTACGACTGCTACTCTTCAAGAGGTCAATAATCATAGGGATTAGCTCGGCATTGCGGATGACATGCTTATTTGATCGGTTCTTTTGGCAGATGTACTGTACATATTTTAAGGAATGCAAAGCATCACCTTCTGGACTGGCGACATTTAATGACCTGCGAGCCATATCAAGTTGAACAGCTTCATTTCTAGCAGTCCATTCTTCAATGGTGTTTCGCAGAGCTATACTCGGGTTTAGGTCTGCACTTTTTAACTCTTTTTGTGTCAATGGACAAACTAATTTCCTCCCAATTTCCTTGCATTCCTTGAACCACTTCTCAATTGCTTCACGTTCAAAAGTCTGACCATTCTCCAAGGTGACAGGATCACGCATTACTTGCTTAGTTAAAGGGCAAACAAATGCATCATAGATAGGCTCTATGCGCAGTCTCTCGAAAGCATGACTATCATCTGACTGACTACCAGGGTCATAACTCCCATCCCAGCTTTCAGCCATATTATGTTCTCAATGGCCCGCCCCAACGAACTAATATTAGCAAACAAGTAAATCAGTGGTCATGCTCATAGAGTAACATTTGCCAACTGTAAGAATAGGGAAATGTTCACTTGGTCAATTAAGGAAGAGAGAAGCTGACATGAACGATATAATAAACCAAAAGCAAGCATAAAAGGGGGCATTGAGTTAGAAAAAAGAATTGAACAACCTTGGCCTTTCGAATTTCTAGTCAAAAGGAGAGAGAACCATTAAGTTTCTAGGTAATTTAGGAAATTGGGGACCAGTCTAGACCTCTGGAATTCTCATTTCTTATTCTCCACATGAAGACTAGGACATGCAATAGCAAAAAAACACAGATTATACACAATTCAGGAAACTGGGCACCCGCCTAGGCCTCTAAGGTTCTCATTTCTTATGCTCCAGATAAAGACTAGCACCAGCAACAGCAAGATAACACATGTGTGTATCCAAAGGCTGAAGACCCGATGAGCTGACAAACAAGAGTGCAAAACAAAAAAGAAAACAAAAATGCAAAAATGACACAAAATCAAAATTCATACAAAACCAAATTTAAAATTTAGAATGTCCCAACAGCATCACTGCTCCTTGTCCTAAATTCAGCATTCAGTAATAACTAACAAACTGTAACTGAAGAAGACTTGACATATCTCGGTTACAAACTAAGCAAATCCCCATATAAAGTCGCTCTAGTAACAATGATGCACAATTCTAACTTGTTTCCAGAATCGGGGCCACCCAGATCAGGCTTACTTGATCACAAGCAAAAGATTTATTGCCAAGACAATGAAATGAAGAATGGACAAAAAAAGTACCCTATAGTTAGAAACAATACCTACAACGTTTATAGCCAAAATTCTCCACTTATGGTGACTTTAAAAGCAGTTAGATGCCTTCAACTTCAATTTGGCAATTGAGCTAACCCGAGAACTCTGATTAGGGTTTTTTCCCCTTTCTCCTCCCCAAACTGGCAAGACAGGAAAATTCAGAGGGGAAGAGAGAGAAGAAAAAGAAAAAAAAAAGAAAAGTTTAATCGTACTGTTTTGTATTATTGTGGGAAATTGAATAGTTGAAGAAGGCAAACAACAACAACAAGAAGAAGCAAACAAAAACAAACGAGTTAAAAGAATGAAGAAAAAACACCTGCCAGTAGACTAGTAGTAGGTTGACCCCAAACAGAAACAGAAGCGAAACAGTCATGGGTTTTAACAAAGTTGTTTTCTTTTTTCTTTTCCCCCTTTTGGTGGTCTGGTTTTGGTTAAAAGCTCTTTTTAGCTGAAGTAGACGAAATATATACAGACAGAGAAACAAAAACGTAAGAGTATGTTACTGTGTGATTGGTGTACTTGTACAGTTGTACTTGACTATTCTACGACTACTCTTGTCTTCCTTCTTCCTCTCACGTTTGTAAATAAAGTATATAATACTAAAATTAATAATTGTGTGGAGGAAGGAAAATGGAGGAGGCCAGGCCAGGCAAGCAAAGGAAAGGACCCAGCAAACTCCAGGCTTGACCCCACATGCCCCCATTGACGCCCTCCTCCTAACTCAACAGCCTGGCTTTTCTTCCCTTGACTCTTCCAACTATTCTGATTGATTTCTAGTACGTAAACTCTTGAAATACCCATTAATCTTTTTTTTTTTTTTCTTAAAGGAGGGAAAGCAAGGCAAATCAACCACCGTAACAACAATTAACTAACCACCACCACCACAACAGCACACTGTGCTTACAAGCAACGCGGGAAAAGAAATACACACACTAACAGTGCCTCAAAAGGTAACAAAAACTAACACGTGTGTATAGATTTGTCTAAATATCTCTATTCCTTGTCAATAAAATATGTAGAGCATTGAAATGCTGATTGTAAACGACCGATACAATGTATTGTCTCTAATTAATACGATAGTTTTGGTGAAACCGGAACTGAGCCATCCAGTTGTGTAGGTAAGACTCGAAGTTAAAAGAAAATTATGTTCAATAATGTTTTGAAGAAAAATGTTGATATTCAAACCCAAGAGAACATCCTAATTTCGCAACCTTTGAAGAATTAGGCGGAATGGGATAATGATAACTGATAAGCTCTCTCTAAAGAAGTTGACTGGAGGGAGTAAATAGATGGAGCCTTTTGAAAGAGATCCCTCAAGGTTTTAATGACCAACAGGTGGATTACAGACACTATAACAGCCAATGAAATCCCTTTTAACATTTGACTAATGGGGAAGAAGTGATAGCGTTGACCTGTTGTTGCCGGCTTTAAGTTCAAAGTCTATGCATCTATTGCATCACCAGTTATATTTACCACAAATTTCCTTTGATGTCCACATATTCCATCTCTACTCTCCAAAAACGTGGTGCATACCCTGTCAAGCTAGTTAAGTCTCTGAGAAGCTTACCTCTACTGGGAAGTTTTGATCTTTAGAGATAATTACTGGTTAGATTGCCGTTTGAATATTTAACTTGGGTTCAAGATGTCAGTCATACTTGTACAGTACTCACTTTGACGAGTCTACAATTAGGCTGGTTTGGAATTATGATTAGAGGGCCTGGACTGGAATCTGCGACACCTTTATGTGTCAATTATGGATACCAAGTATTATCACTAGAAAATTAATTCATACTCAAAAAGGATTTCCGCATTGAAACATAATATCAAGGCAGCAAATAGGGATCGATAAATTATCAAGCACCCTTCAATTGCTTGCTTTAATCAGTAATGCAACTCATTGGTAAACAAGCAAGATGTGATGAAGAGGAACGGGTGGTGATGACAACAATGCTAAAATGTGAAGTAGTACCAAGTATTAACACAATAAGAATGTTGCAACTTTCCGCCAACCCATTTCATCAATTTGTCCACCAGCTTTGGAGAAAAATCATAACATCTCATCCAGTCTTGAGCCAGTTCCCTCCATGATGCTAAAACAAAAACTACGCATCAATTTTCTCTCTTCCTGATAGCGCAGCAAGGTAGATTTTGCAGTAATGCTTTCAAGATATCAATAAAATTCCATGGAGCAAGCCAGCTAAGTTCTATGGAGACGGAGAGTTCCTCGACAACAAAGGAGAATTGGCAGATTTCTTCGCCATGCTCCTCAGCAACAACAGAGAACTAACGGATTTCTTCCGGAAAAATTATGTCAAAAATGAATTGCACTGCATTTACCAGCAATTAGTTAGCGAGGGAGTATTTGATATTAATTACTAGAAAATATTAAGGACATGCTCATAGAGCAAAACCTATAGTATCATCAAAGCAATTAGCGATAAGAATGAAGAAAGCCAACTAAGAAACTGTAACATGCGCAAAAAGAACAGCATCTACAAAGTGTAAGACTGTGGAAAAGGAACACCCACCTTCATCTTTTGGGATATTAGGCTGATCAACCAAGAGTTGCTCGAGTGGTCCTAGATCACTGGAACTGCAATTTAGTACAGGAATCAGCACTAGTAATACTGACATCAGAATCAAGACATTGCATGACATAACAAGTACTAAACAGTAAATCCATATCTGAGCCTTGCATTATATATGCAATGCCCTCCTTTTCTTTTGCTTTGTTGCCTTAAAACTTAAATGTGACTCAAATGAGCATCTCACCCCTCAAACAAGATTTTAGTTTACAGATCCCATTCTATGACTTTTCACAACCGAAATATGTAATTCACAGCCGAAATTGCAATAAATATCTGAATTTCAAGGACTCCCAACCAATAATTTTCATTGCAAGGAATAGGAATTTAAGCTACCTGGGTTTCAATGCAAGAGTAGAAAGAGCTGAAACTAGAGAACACTTAAGAAGATACCTGGCAGACAATCAGATTAGATTAATTCACAATGGAAACACACAACAAAACTAAGCTTGAAAAAAAATTACAAACAAAGAAGAAGAAAAGGTTTCATTTACATACTCGGAACGGTGCATATCATGAAGAATCGCAAGCCCATCCAAGCAATCAGCAAGACAGGGTTTGACACCAACTCGTAGCTGCAATTGCTTGGCGGTGAGATGGCCAGAACCAGAACCGCCTTTAACCAACTGTCGGGCCTCATTGCACAACCTCTCCATGGACAGAACAATACCCTTAATCTCTTCCCTAAAAATCCAACCTCTAAAACAATCACCAATACGGTTGAAAAATTGAAACCCCTAGTGGCAACAAGAGCCAGTAGAGTGTCTCATGTCTTAATTAAACATAAAGAAAGCAACTTTACCATCCAACAACAGTCAATAACACAAAGAAACAAGCAGAAGGAAGCTAAGGAGTAATGTAGCATAGCAGAATTAACGGATAAATAAATAAGAGGAAAGAAACTTAACAGGGTTTTGTTAATGGAAAGCAAAGTGGTTTGGAGGGAGTGAAATCGGTTTCTGAAAACGGCGTCGTTGATGCCACCCACGCTATCCAAAGCCCCGTAGTTTTTAGGGTCTTGAAGGAGCTGTGTGGATATTATTAAGCAACTAGTAAGCGTAAGAAGAAGAAGAAGAAGAAGAAGAAGAAGAAGAAGAAGAAGAAGCGTAAAAGGTAGAAGAAGAGAGGAAAGATTTGTTCTTTTGAAGAAACAGTACAGGTAAGCGGATGATGATGTAAGAAGCGTCTCGAAAGCCAGAAATTAGACGAGATTGGAGCCCATCCCACTGCTCCATCAAGTCTCTCACTTTTCTGAATCTTTGCTGATATTTCTTCACCATTCCCTCCATTTTCTTGTCTGCCTCCGCTTTGGGGGTTTGTCAATTGTCTTATTGTCATGTTTTATAGCTTTTTCACGATTTTGGGGTTTTCGTTTCGTCACAGTATAATAGATAAATAATAGTAACCTAAAGCAGTTTCTTTTGGATTGGGCTTTCTTCTAATGCATTTGGGCTTGTGTTAAGGGCGGTAGCATGTAATATAATTGGGAATGGCTTAATCCCCCCCAATTGGACCCCTGTGTTTTATTAGATTGGTCAGGTCAGCCCTTGTTGTTTTATTTTCAGTCAAAATGCCATTAGTGAGAATTAACCACAAGTTGAGTTCTGCTCAAGGATTTACTAGAAAGAAACCACATATGAACTTCCATAATACATACTCCATAGTCACACAACCTTCTCTTTTTTTGATAGAATAGCAGAACATATACAGAAATGGATGTAAATGTAAAATGCTGGTGATGATCACTTGGTACTTCCATTAGACCACAGGAAAAAAAACTGGAAACAATTAAGCATCAGACCAGGTGATGTTAAGTCCAACCATTTTATGGCTAGGCACACCCAAAGCTTTCCAAACTCCACTTGAAGCACCCACAATGTTGTTACCACAAGGAGGTTGATAAACGTGGTCAGCATCACACCCCACCGTGGAATCACACTCATCCACCACCAATGCCACCAAACTCCTCCCGTTACCAGAAACCTTGATCTTTTGGTGGCACCTCCTCTCGTTATCGAACCATCCCGTCGACAGTGCCACAACTAGCTCCCTGTCCGAATGGAATTTGCCGTCACAATATGGAACATCACCTCCCGAGTCAAAACTAGTCAGGGTCATGTAGGCCTTGTTCTGGTTGGTCACTGGCGGTGAACATTTGTAGGTGTAGTAATACTTCCCTTCTTCACAACATCCCATGTTCTTGTCTCGGTCGCATTCGGGAGGAGAAGTTCTTGGTCTCCTAACTCTGCCACTTGGATGGCAGTCATCTGCTTCAATGGCTAAAGAATAACAGGTTAAAAGAAGAATGGTAATTGCCAGAAGGGGAAGGCAAGTTTTCATGCTAGTACTACTACTACTACTACTCTTCATTCTATTTTTATGTCTATCTGTTCTTGTGTGGGAATTGTTTGATGCATGACAGGATTTTTCTGGGTTCTTATTTATAGTCAGTATCTTGTTGCCAGCAGCATAGTCCTTGGAATCCTAAAATGGCATGTTATTATCATTATTATTTATTTGTCTTCTTCAATAACTTAAGAGAGTCTTCTTGCTAATTAGCTTAGCAAGTGAAAACGGGATGCAGGTGGTGGAGTTATTAACAATCCAAATTTTACAACTTGTACCTCACGTTGCAAACTAGATTATGCCAATAGGGTCATAGTTTCAGCATCAACGTAACATTTAAAAACCAGTTTCAATCATTCACCTGTCATTCTCTTGATCTTTATGTCGTTTGTTATGGGAAATATATTGGACGGCCGCTTTGTTAATTTTCTTTATATAAGATAAAGTAAGATTCAAAGGTAACTAATAACTGCATAATGCCTTGAGGGAAGGTTTTAGGTCTTGAAAAATGATTAGAAGTTAAAACAAAACTCGGTATGTGAATTCAAATTTTTTTTAGCAGATACATGATTTCCTTGATTACCCTGCAAAATTCCTTGATTACTCTGCAAATTTCAGCAGTTTCCTTTTTACTCCGTGCGTACTTAAGTGCCTAACAGACAAGTACTTTCAAATTAGAGGCCGGTTGGTTAATTTCCTTCGGATATTGATTAAAAGTTGATGAATTTTAGCAGTTGACATATCTTATGTCCTAGCCTTGTCAGTAATAGTGATGTATACAGGTCTCTTTTCACAGACCTTAACTGCAGTTACCCCTCTTTTGGCTTGTTAATTTAAACAGATTTCTACATCTCTCTGATTCTAACGCACCTGACCAAAAGAAGGTGACACTCTTGATGCAGAGACATTTCCACAGTAGTACTCTATTCTTCTTCTTCTTTTAATTGTCAAAACTGAAACTAATAACAATTAGAAACGTCGTACTATTTCAGGAACAATTTCTGCAGGCATATTTTACTGCTTTTGAAGAAAACAAGGTAAATTTGCATAGGGAAACTAGCCTTTATACATCATCTTAGGTAGCTACTGAGAAAATTATTACAATCTTCCACAATGAAGAAAACTATGTTACTAATGTCTCATACCAGCAAATACAATCCAAAGCTTTTGATCCACATATGATGACATGCTTATATATCTGATCATCCTTTAACTATAACATGCGCTCATGACAAACTACCAAAGCAGGCAGGGAAGTAGCTTAATTCAAGCATCAGACCAGTACACAACGAGTTCACCCCATTGACTTGGAGGCACTTTTAAGGCCCTCCACACCGCCTGTGAGGCCACAACGACATTGTTAGCGCAAGGAGGCTGGTAATCATGGTCGGAATCACAACCCATCATAGAGTCACACTCCCCGACCACCTTGGCCTTAACTTTCTTTCCGTTCCCATAAATGTTGATGAATCCTAAGCACCTGCTCCTATGGTCGAACCAACCTGTAGAAAGCGCCACCACTGGTGTTTTGTCAGAATGGTATTGGTTGTCACATTTAGATGGCTTGGCCCCATCACCACCCTTCTCAAATGTGTCCAGGGTCAGGGTAGCCTTTGTGCGGGTGGACACCGGCGGTGAACAATTGTAAACTGGGTAGAGCTCGCCCTCTATGCAGCAGACATCGTTCTCGATGGTACATTGCGGGGAGTTGGATTTTTTGCCTCTTATTTTGCCACTAGGCTCGCAAGATTGAGGAGCTTGTATGCTTACAGGTATTGTAATCATTAGAAAAAGAAGACAAATGAAGAGAGCACCTGATGAACAAATTCGCTTCTTCATATTGAGTACTTTTTCTTTACACTCTCCTACAATTGTTGCATCTTCACGATGCTTTATAATCTGTATTATAGCACCAGTGGGCAAGCTGCCATGACAAACTAAGACAAGTTAATAGTCTAGATAGGTAGGCCACATGAGCCATTGTCAGTTTGTCACCATCTTACAGTTGAGTGGAGTTGGGAAATAAAACAAATAATAGGATTATGGGAAGGACTACGGCTTACAGCAAATTAATCATGGTTAAAACAGATGAATACAACTAAATTGAAATCGGGATTGGCCACACTTTTGTATTTGATGCTGATGACTTGCTACTGCTAGGCTTGTTTCTATCCCCATGCCCCATGTAGGGGTGTAAACGAGCAGAGCTACTCGCGAGCTACTCGGGATCGACTCGCTAGCTACTCGAACTCGACTCGTGCTTATCGAGCTCGAGCCGAGCTCGAGCCGAGCTTAGAGTGCTATCGAGCCGAGCTCGAGCTTACCAGTACTCGGCTAGTAAAGCTCGCGAGCCTTATCGAGCTTTGCTCTTATAAGGCTTAGGGTGGGCAGTGGGCTTGTAAAAAACTTTATATGGGCCATATATTTAGAAAAAAAAAACTTGAATGTGTCTTAAGCCCAAAAAATAAAAGACTGTTAAAGTTAATCAGAAAATAAATTAAAACACAAACACAAAAAAAGACCGAGTCACAATTCACAAATTCCAAATTCCAATCCCTAATTTTTCCCCTTTCTTTTCCCTCTCCGGCCCTCATCTCTCAAACACTTCTCTTCCCTTTCTTCTCCGCCGCCCCGCCACTGCCGCGGCCACCAGGCAAGGAAACCACCGCCGGCATTCCTCGCGTGGGAAGAGTTGTGGCGCGTCTTGGGGACTCGACCAACGGCGTGGTGGAGTCTCGACTCCTTTTACTCAACTTCCGGCCAAGCTAAGACTGTAAGTTTGCTCATTCTTTCCTTTTCTTCTCTGGATATGAATGGAGCTCTCAGTTATCTCTTCTTAACGCTCTCTTTTTACTTCCAATGGGATCTTTTACAGAAGTAACGCTCTCTGCTTCTCTCTTATATTTTCCTTCTTCCAAAGCTTCCCGATTTGATTTATTGATGTTGGGTTTGGGTTATTTGCTTCAATTGGTCATGTCTGGTTGGATGATTTAAGTATCGGGGTCAGGTTTAGCTGATGGGTGGGTAGTCTCGTTGATTTTCTGGGGTTATCAAGTAACAACTGCTTTAGTAGTACCGCAAGCTTGCTTTTGAACGTCTTTTCTCGACTCGACTAGTGACCTGGAAATTTGATATTTCTGTGGGCTGTTGTAGTTATTTACTGTACCCCAAAAATGTACGACTCCGGAGCTCGCACGTTACTAGAATCATATATATCTATATGTCTTTTTTGGATGGCTATCAGGTCTGTTTGTTTTGTTTAGATGTATGGTGTCTTACTGTTAGTATATTCAGCTTTTAGTGCCTGTTGAAAGAAACTTAGAATCTTAAGACCATGGAGCATCATCTAAACCTGCCATTAGAGTTGGTATATTACCTTAACCTTTTGTGTCTTGGTTTCCTTTTGATGCCTGCAGGATTGATGATAACATGGACGAGTCCTTGTCTCCTTGACTAATGTTGATCATGCCCGAGGGCAATTATTGAGGCATCTTAACCAAATATCATCAAATAGGTGGCTTTTGATCAAGATATTTGCTGTGATAATTATTTTTCTAATTGTCTTCATCTTCTTTGTGGCTTGACTGTGCTGAAACAACTGCAGACCTGTTCATGGATATTAGGTTTCTTAAGGCTTCATACTCGTTCAATACAGATAGGTTGCTATGCTCTTGGGAATTCATATCCCGTCATTTGTAAAAATTCATTGCCCACATTTATATTTGGGCTGAAGCTCGTATGCAGGGGCTTTCTAGCTATATACACAGATGCGTACATATAATGGTCCAAAGGTATTGTGTTCTTCAAAAGTTTCACACTCTTCACAGAGACATGAAAACCTGAGAGTAATGCTATTTTTATATGGCAGGTTTTATGTGTACTTGACATGGTACCGTTGGCATGGTTGTCTTGTTCTTTTCTGATTAAGAAAATGTCTAATTTCTGGAGCTTGTTGGAGGTTCATTCATGGAGTGTTTTGCTTGGAACTTGTTGGAGGTTCATTCATGCAGCTTGTTGGAGGTTCTTTCATGAAGTGTTTACCAATTTTTAAACATCTTTTGGTACTTTTCCTAAGTGTTTACCGGTATTAACAATTTAGTTATGTTTGGTCTTTGGATTGGAGTGTTTAAAATTTTCTGAATGTCTATTTAATATTATCGAGCTTAATCGAGCTCGAGTTAACGAGCTCTGTCGAGTTGAGACGTAGCTACCGAAGCCAACCACCGCTTAACGAGCCGAGTTCGAACAATGGAAATGGATTCACTTAACGAGCTCGAGTCGAGCATGGCACTACTCGGCTCGACTCGGCTCGTTTACACCCCTAGCCCCATGGGCCATGACAGTAGCTTTATATTTAATATTCCAATTAATAAGCTTTTTTCAATGTGAAATCAGAAAAATGAAAACAAGCAAACAACAAATATGTTTAATATTTTTTAAAGCAATTGGCACTGCCAATGGGTGCTAATAGAAATGAAACAATCGTGATTAGTTAGGACACATGGCTTATGATGTGGCATATCTCAACGGACAAGCCAACAATGTTTTAGTAGAGTTTGTAGTTAGGACTGAAATAGTGTAATGTAACATTCAGGACCTAATTGATAAATTTTAAACGTTTGGTGACTGATCCAAATTTTATTAAAAATTCTTAGGACTGAAATTGTTTAGTTTCAAACTTTTATAAACTTAAAAAGGGTTCCAAAAATTTTTGTTTAATTATCAGGGAAGAACAGTTGGATTAGAAAGCAGGAGAACACAGAACCCAAATGGAAGAACAAGAAACTGCATTTGGTACTGATACTCCATCACTCGATGAAACCAAACCACAGCTAGTAGGAGACCAAGATGTTCTGCAGTTTCTGGACTCCATGGACTCCTATCTAGCTCTCTTTGACTCTCTTTCTTCCACACTTCGCGAGGTAACCCCTTTACCCATCTCTACCAACTTCAATTTTTCCTTGGTTTTGATTTCAATTGGTGCGAATAGTGCAAAAGTTTCGATCTTTAATACTGGGGGGTTATTTTTTGGATGCAGGGTTGGTTTGATTTGGCGAGTGCTCGGCATTCTATGGGTACATCACGCGTCAACGGTGCTCTATTGGATCTTAAGCCCCACTCTGCTGCTACTTCTTTGCAAGTTACTCCAAATGATGGTAATGTAGATACTGGGTTTAGATTTTCTTGCTCTTGATTTTGTTGCTGTTTGTTTTCTCTTTTTACTATGCACTGCATGATTATCCAATTAATTAATGCGGGGCAAACCGTTTAATTAATGTATAGTTGAGTCTGTGGAGCAGCAGCCACGGTTTATCCTCCGAAAATGGGTCTCGTCGGATGAGGAAGATTGTTCTGTTGAGGAGCAAAAGTCCGATGAGGACAAGCTGCGGATTTCTGGTATTGTTCTCTCTGGACCACAACATTTGTTGGATTTTTCATTCAGAAATACTTTGTTTAAATGTTTCATTTTGTGATCTCTGCTCTCGGTTAGGGGATAGTCCCTGACTTTGTTTCTTTTCGATTTGTATATAGAGAAAATATCTCCAAATGGAGCTCCACTTGATGGTGATGACCAAGTAAGTGCCCTGTCAATGTCATCATTTTCAAATTGTTCATGTTGTTTCTTATATTCTGTTATATAGTCTTTTACAGCTATTGGATTTGTCTTTTTTCAAGTTTAGAGTATGCAAAAGCCTAGTATAGGCATCTTAAAGAACTAAGAAGCACATCCTCAAAAAAAAAAAAAAAAAGAAGAACTAAGAAGCAGACAATAAAATTTATGCTAGTAATAGCACCAGTTTTGAGTAAATGGATTATTACCTGTTTAGATCAGAAAACCCTCGCTACTACCAATAATTTTCCTGGTTTATGGAATATAACAAGTTTAGATTGGAGTCACTTTCATAAATTTACTTTCTTCTGTTTTTAGGTTCAGAAAGAGCGATCCAAAAAGCTAGCTGTGTTTGGAACTCTGGTTTCTCCTAAGCTTCGAACCGCTCAGCTATCATTTGAGACAGGTGCATAACCAAATGCCTTGTACTTATACAAAAATAACTCTCCACATTAAAACATGACTCTTCTAATGATTCATTGCCATGCAGCATTGGACACACTAGTCCAAATAGCAAATATGCGTTCTGCAATGTTATCAGCTTTTCATCATGTTGACAGCAAACTGAAAGGGTGATCCTATTGAGAGTTGGACAGAGTTTGTTTCTACTGGTAAATATTACCCACTTCCCCAAATGGCTGAACTTTTGCTCTTCAGTGTGCCAGCCCTCGGTAATCACACTGGCTGATATTTGGTCAAATAATTTCACACAGATTAAAGGGGAAACTAATTCTTTCTTCTTTCTTTACTATCGTCTGTCAGCCGGCTTGATGGAACCTCCGGCTTGATGGAACCTGATCACTGGAGATTTCATTCTATGGGAATAAGGTCTAGAGATTTTTAATTGTAGTTCTGCCATTTTGATGTGGAGAGAGTTGAATCTTAGCCTTGCGACTTTCCTTGCCCTTTCACACATTGTATATGCATCGTAAGTACTGTGCAATTTTGTTGAGAATCGTTTGTCATATGAATCCAGAAATCTTATGAAATCTTTAGCCTCGCTGAAATACTAGTTGGATCTGGTCTTTCCAGCCCCTCTTTGCAGTAGTGTTTGTAGTGGAGTATTTGTTGCCTCTATTATATTTACGGTCGACATATACAGTTTCTTCTCGGGAGTATTAAAATCACCACAGCTGTCTTGCTGGGTCTGTGACCTTAAATGCAACACGCAAAAAGCTCCAAACCAAGCTACCTCTCAAAGTAGCCTGATAAGATTTGGTTTTAAAGAAGTTGCATATGTTAGTTATTTAAAAGAAAGATAAAACGGCTTTGATCTGTATGAGGAACCACATTTGTGCTGAGTAGTACAGGTAAACCATCTGTTGCGTTGCTTAGCGAAGCGCCTACTGAATAAACAAAAAATTAAAAGGTTCAAGCACATGGATGCATGGAGAAAAAAGAACAAAATGTACAAAAATTTCACTTCTATTGCATTCTCATCCCTTTAATCAAGTGGTCCACAAGAATTTATAACTTGAAGAAAACAGGTATTACAATTTTCAACCTCAATGCCACAAAAAATGGTACAGTATAAAACTGCAGCAAAGCCAAGGCCATAAGAAATAGATTTACAACAATCCAGCTTATCTAATCTATACATCACGCAGAAACAAAAAAAGAATACGAATACAAGACAAAAGAACCAACTGAAAATGAAGACAAAGATCACAAAAAGAAAGAGACAGTAGAATGCCGCTAGAAAGAACTCCAACTGTCAGAACCTTTTTTTGGAGTTTGATTGTCTGATGAAACCTTAAATGGGCCACTGGAGCCAAATGGATCCGAGTCATCAAAAGAAGAGAATGCACGACTATGGCCATGGCCGAAGTCTTTTGTGCTGTTCATGGAGTCGAACCGAGTGAGCTTCTCTCCTTGAGGTGAAAAGCCACCACCATCATGCATACTGAAGGAATCAAAACGCGAGTAATTGTCAAAATGGTCCCCTGCTTCACTGTATCTTGGAGAGTTTCCAAACCTGGACTGAGGGGTGCCAGGCACAGAATCCTCAAAAAATGGACTCTTTTTCTGAAAAGCATTCTCCGCAGATGTCGATTCCGTTCTTATCGGCTTTAGACCAAAATCATCAGAGTCAAAGAAATCCCTATGCTTCTCAGAATCCAGCTCCTGCTAGATGGCATCAATCAAGGAAATTAACATATGCTGTTTTCTGAATTCCATACAAAGCCAAGTGACTTCATACAATAACAAATAAACAAACAGATAATGATGTTGGTAGTAGTGTCGTCCAATATACAGCATAGGAAAAAGATGGCAAACCTAGCTAAAACCTCAAAAGAAATTGAAAATTAACACACACGGAGAGGATAAAATACATGCTAAACTTTTATGGTCAATCCTTTCTCTACATATAAAAGCACATTGAGTGAAAATAAGAGGTCCAATAATCAAATTCACCTTGCCTCTTGAACATGTGAAGCAAATGGGGAGAGTAGAATACCTCATGCGAAAAAACAAGAACTGCAGTAAGTAGGGACTCACCTTATTACTAGAAGGGTTGAAACCCCAAATAGAGTCAACATCATCATTAGTGTCAAAGGCACCACCCCATGTTGATTCATCAAAACTCCTGTTTCCCAGAGACACAATAGTTTATTATCAACCATGAAAAGGAGCAGCGGATATTACCGAGACAGATGAGCTAACAATAAACAATGAACTGACTGCCATACCTATGTGTTTCTGCATCTGCTTCAGTACTCTTTTCAAAAACATCGGAATATTCCTGAGATGGACTTTCCAGGGTACCCCTGCCAGCGGGGCTGTCTTGAGGGCTTGTTGCCAATTCATCTTCACTATGGGAATATAACTTTCCATTACCATTAGACAAAGAATCAGGGGTCAAGCTACCATCTGCAGAAGCTCTCTCTTTCTGAGTGGTAGTAGATTTTGAACCAGGAGCATCTTTAACATCAACCATTAGGTCATTGGAAAACCCTGAAAGCATTGAGAGAGAGAAAGAAAATACTTTTTAACAGATATTGTTACCGAAATCAGTCTATGACGTCACAGGATTAATTGAATTTTCAGAAAAGGAAAAATGTCCTGTAATAGACGGTTCCATGCCAGAGACCGCAGAGCATACACACCTTCATCTTCAAACTTGTCCCACTCTTCATCCCAAGTAGCAGCTCCCTCTGGAAATCCAGGTTGCCAGCCTTGAGAGTCATCAGGTTTGGAAAGATCATCAAACAATTTGGAAATCGATACAGTGTGTTTTATTAAAAAAAAAAACAATACAGTGTGTCTCACCAAATAATCTGAACATTAATAATACATAACCAGAAAAAGGCTATCACAGAATCAATCCCAGTATAACCATCATTGTCACTTGACAGTTTAAACTAAAGTTGTCAAAGATGAAGGCAAACAACAATGATTCTGTCAGCCTGATAATTTGCCTAACAACTATATTGAAGTTTCTCCAGAAGGTAGAGGAAGAAACATAAGCAAATAACATTTCTCAAAACTTCCATGCAGCAAAGTCTTAAAACAAATTGCTTGCAAGAAAGAAAAAGATTTTAAAAATGTCGATAACTTCAGAGTCAGCTAATTAGCTATTTCAATTCCAATTCTCCAAAGATTAAAATGAGAGAGAGAACTCCAAAGCAACAACGCAGAAGCTTCTGTCCATCAAGTTAAGGAAGCAAAAACAAAGAAATAAGAATGGCCAACAAAATAAGAATAGAATCAGTACAAAATATACAAGCAAGAAAATCATAAGAAGCCACCTCCAAATAAAATGAAGCAACTTATAAAAGTGAATAGTGGCACACTGGTCAATCATTTAAAGATAAATTGCACTAGAAATAACTCCTCCACATGCTGTACTTTTTTTTTTTTGATACTAATCGAGGAGAGTGAGACTCGAACCCGAGACCTCACCCCTCTTGTGCTTTTGACACAAGAGTGCCAATGAGCTACAAGCCCATCCACATGCTGTACTTAGTTACGCAAGAAATTGCATATCAACAACTGTTTATCGTGTGCCAGAAACAACTTAAAAAGTTTAAAGGTGAATAACATAAATAGTCTCAAGAGTCAAGAATGCAAAGCAAAAATTCTGAAAGTGCACAAACATATAAACATAAAAGACAATCTACTAAAGATTACCAGGTGGAAGCTCAATCATTGCAGTTGATTTAACTTCTAATCCATGTCTCTTGCTACGTTCGATTAAAGCCTTCATTAGTTCATCTAGATCTGATTGTATTCGATCAGCACGAACCTATATCATTGGACCAAGGTTAGATAAATCTCCAGTAACTCACAAAAGCTAAGTAGCTAATTTTACCTGGAGAATACCATCTGCGCTGCCACCTTGCTCCATGTTAATTAGTGCTTGATGCAACTCCAGCTTTCGTTCCTGGATGTTAATTGATCAAAATAAGTTACTTGGACAATATCTATACTCGCTAAATTCTATAGATTAAGGTAACAAATGCAAACATGGTTCATAGCACCAAATGGAAACAAAACATCTTTTCTCTTTAGCTAAACAAGCCAAAGAGCTAGATGAGGAATCAATACGTGCCAACTATGTTCAAGAAATAGCATATCAATACAAAACTATGATTTCAAATGCATCAGTGCTGGTGCATCCCATAAATGTGGAAAATATCTATGGGTGCTTTCATAAAACACGAACTGTGTAAAAGGTCTGCACAAATGACACGAATTGAAGCCCTGGGCTGTTTTCTTAGATCGAGACATAAGGCACCAATAAAGCTAACCACCCTATTCCCATTTTTAAGCTTTTTGATGGAATAAGTAGAGTGACTAAACTTCAAAAATTACGATACCACAGTCCGATGTTGGAAAACAAAGGAAACTATGCACAGAGAAGAATGTGAAAAATAGATTTTCCAGAAGGCAATCATATTAGAATCATTCACAGGCCACTG
The DNA here is from genome assembly GCA_028386065.3 of Turnera subulata. Classification (NCBI taxonomy): domain Eukaryota; kingdom Viridiplantae; phylum Streptophyta; class Magnoliopsida; order Malpighiales; family Passifloraceae; genus Turnera; species Turnera subulata. The sequence continues at coordinate 57,521 of JAKUCV010003763.1, forward strand.
TCGCTAAGAAGTTATAATTACCTGAGTCTCACGAAATGTTGCCTCTTCAATAGTTAATTTAGATGCCACTTCTGCAACTTGTTTGTATTTTTCTTCATATTTCTTACCAAGCAATTCAGCCTGGAATGAGATTTGTGAAAAATAGGATCCATAAGATTGTCCATAACTTAAAAAGTGAGCCAGTCAGTTCTCCAGACTAACAAGCATACCTCACGCTTATCTGCTATTGCCCTCTCTGTGATTTCATTTAGCCTGTTATCGCATCTGCTTTTATACAGAACCTGATACACAACAAGGAACACAACACAATTAGAAAGCATAGTCCACAAACGAGTCTATAATGATCTTATACTTTCTGAGAATTTTGTATGTATATATATACAAAACCAAAAAGCACTATTTCATTTAATGCATCATACCAATTTTAGGAATTGGATCACAAGGATCTTCACAGCAGACAAATTTTCATGCAAATATATGATCCAGTGGAGCAAATTCTCTCATAACGTATGGTCTGGTGATTTCAGAAAGAAAAGGAAAAGAAATATTCTCTTTTTCTCTTTTGAATAATGATAGAGGTGTACAAGCCCCGGTAGACGTCTATTTGAATAAAATTTCTGTAAATTTTCTATGTTCTCTAATTAAAGAAAATGTCCACTCATCAAACCAAAGAAATGATGCTGATTTTAGTTTCCATCACGCAATACCCATGATTGCTACTAAACCACCCCCTACTAAAAAAGCTTAAGGGCCAGGACGTGAAATGCTTGCAACACCACACTGACATTGGATCAACCACTCTAAATTAGACTAAATTAGCATCATTTCCACCACATCTATCTGAAGAATCATTCATGATTGAAGAAATTAACGACATAATCCTACATAAAGGGTATCCATGAATGACAAAGGTTCGGAATCAATAATGAACAGAAGTAGTGGTAGAACTACTCACAAGATCTTGCATTTTGGAGCGGTAAAATTCAAGTTTCTCCTTGGAATCCAAAATCACCTTCTGTGGCTCATCAGCCTGCAACAAATATGACAAATTCATTATACTGCTCCAAAAAGTTTCCTCAAAAGAGACGCAAATAAAGAATGAAGGTAGCTGCACATCTCTCAGCAAGGGAAAGAACAGGATACAGGAAAATTACTCTAATAAGAAATAACAACCAGGGAATAGTAATCAGTGAAAGTCTACGAACAAATAATTTGTCTAACCAAAAGGAATCACTCAAAACAAAGGGACTAAATAGTGACAAGAGGATACTGCCAAAGAAATTCTGTTCAATTTTCTATCACATCAATTCGAGCTATTGCAAATCTTCTTATATTGTAACATCCATCCAGCTTGGGGAGAAACTAGAACTTTCAAGGCATAATCCTAAATATATAAAATCAAACATCCAACTCAAACATTAACCAACTGAAGCAAAAGGACCAGGACGATACCTTTTTCTCTGTGACTGTCCCTTCTTGCAGCATTGAATTTGCCGAATTTTGCTCCGTGGTTTCATGTTGATTTAGAAAGGAATCAGCTAATACAGGTTCTCTAGACCTCTGCTGCGTGGATAACATTGTGCCATCAGGTTGTGAGGCAGCTACTGGAGTTGGTGGCCTCAATCCTGAGGCAGGAGCCACAGGTCGAGCACCCATCCCTGTCTGCTGTCCAAAACCTAGCAAGGAAATAACAAAAATGCAAAAGAAACTCTCAGGGATAAAGCAAGAAAGCAAAGAAAAATAAAGAACCATTAGAAGAAACTGCAATCCATACCAGGTTGAGGACCCCATGCTGCATTTGGATGGTTGACTTTTGGTTGGCCTGTCATGGACAGCAATGTCTCATCATACATAACATTACTTGGAAGGGATGCTGGAAGAGGACGACCTTCCCTATACCGCTCCATCAAATAAAGAGCAAAGCAGAATTCTCTCAGAGAAAGCATGCTATCACCATCCTGATCAGATAAGTCCCAGACCTGCTTTAAAATCTCTGGAAAAAGCGAAAGGACACTTAATCAGAAAGCAAGTAGAGAGAAAAAAGGTCGCCAAAACACTCTATGCAATTATGCAGGACAACATAAAGTGCAACATGAAGCTCAAGTGCAGTCTCATCCCACATCAAATCAGTAGGTGTAGAAAACTATCCTAAACAGTTTCACATTAGGCTTTTATATAAAGAATGACCCTGTGCACCAGCGTCTATCAAATAGAGAGAGGCTGACTGTGAGAGAATACTCGAAGCTAGTAGCTATATGAAAGTTGAACACCAATACCTCTTGGTAGCCTCCAGCTCAAAAACAGATTCCGTGCCTGCTCACCAGTAATTCTTCCATCTCTATCAGTGTCTACTTCCAAGAAAACTTTTGTGTACTTTTGAATGTCTGATGGCTTCATTTTTGGCCACTGAGGCTGGGAATTATCAGGTGAAATTCCAACTCCCACCGAAACACCAGAGGCTAGAGGAGAGGAAGAGATTGAAGCAGAAAACTGCTGCCCGGAGGTAGGCAATGATTGTGTCCGCTTAACTGGATCACCTAGAGGTTGCATTGTAAAAGCACTCTGCAGTGACTCCAGTGAATTCGACTTCTTCGTAAGTTGAGGCCCACTGAAGGTTGATGAGGCTGTCATACTAGTAGCAGTCAGCAATGAGTCGAGTGAGTTGGACTTAACAGGTGGCTGAGAAGCACTATAAGAAGGCTGAGAGGGCTGTTGCTTCATCGTAGTAGGGGTTGCCGAGAACACATCACCCCCAAAGAAGGAGTCATTTTGAAAGCCGTTTCCTGAAACTACTAATGCTTTAGAATCACTGGTAGATGAGGGAGACGGAGATACTGATGATAAAGCCAGAGGCAGAGAAGAAGCAGCCGGTGTTGATGGACTAACCCCCCTGGGGCCAGTAAGTGCTCCACCAGCTCTTCCACTCTGCCAGTCGGATAACATGTTTGAGTTGGGGGATCCGGCACCAACAGCACCACCAGAGACGAACTGAGGCGGACGAGAAGCAGTTCCAGTGGGCACAGGCTGAGATTGACCCAACATTCCAGCTCCGCTAGGAAACTGCTGTCCAGGAATGCCTTGAGTTGGACGAGGAGCAGTTCCAGGAGGAAAGCCCTGAGGCGGTCTCATCGTCTGTCCCTGCTGAGAAGGGAAGTACTGGTGGTTCATAGTTGGATTGGGAGCTCCTGGCCCTCTAAACCCAAGATTTTGAGCTGGAGATTGGGGTAGAGCACCGCCCATCTGCTGGGGAGCAGACACAGCAGCAGCCATTGGATTCACCTGTGGAGCAGGTGGTGCAGCAGCAGCCGGGAGATTGATCTGTGGGGCCGGGATTTTTGACGCGGCAGGGCCGTACAGAGCGGCCTTGACAATGTCGGGAGTCAAGTCCCGCTTGCTCTGAGCAACGGTTACGAGCTTGAGCGCGTTGAAGAATTCAGGTTTCCCAAGGAAACCACTGCGATTCTGATCAGCAATCGTCCATACCTACACATTCACAGACAGAAAGAAACAAAACAAAACCAAAAACAAAAAAAAAAAAAGGAGCTCATCAATATCAAGCAGCTACGAGGGATTTAATAAAGCCTAGAATAACAAAGAAATTGGAACAAACTATTCAATAAAATCTAAAACATAAGCGTCACGAGAAACATGAAAGCGAATCAGCGCGACAATGTATTGAGTTCTTAGTCTAGCATACGTAAGCAACCGCACTAATCTAATGGAATAATAAATTGAAGTAAAGAAGAGTTAAGTTGATAGAGAGGGAGAAGGGAAGGGGGGACCTGAGCTAGGACTGGGCGGGGCAAATTGGAGCCTTGGAGGAAGGCAACGGCTTCAGCTCCACTGATCCTTCCGTCTCCGTCTAAATCTGCTCTCCTGAAGTAGGCTTCGAATTGATCCATAGAGAGACCAACAATAACCAACCCCAAACCCCCGGCCGCTCACTTTCTAGATCTCGCTTTCATTCGAGTCAAAATGAGAAAAAAAGAGAGAATTATTTGGAAGAGTTATTAGATTTGTATTCGTGGGGATTTTTGTTGTTGTTGTTGAAGGAAAGGTGTGGGTTGGGTTGGTTAGATCGAGAAGAGAAAGGACGACGACAGTGGAAAGTGTTGAAATGATTTGGGCTGGTATTTTTTTTATTTTGTGTTTTAATTAATTTTGTATTTAATTTAATCGGAACCTAAACTAAACCCAGAATAACTCTTCTCTCTCTCACGGCAATTTTTTTGCCATCACCGATTTTGCGAGTATCACCACTAACACACACGAACGGGATGATACTGAAATGAAGACGGGTCTCTGGGAAGGGTATATTTTGAGGTCCGGTAGAAACAACGTTTTCTCCAGAAGAAAAACAAAAAAACAGTTTATGTGATCCGACTAGGCGTTTAACTTGTAAATGGTTCGGATTTATTCGTTAACAAATAAGTCATTGATGGGTATCTTATTAACAAATTAGATGAGCTAGAAGAGTTCAAAAGCTAATTCATCAAATGGCATTAGTGTTATTTGTCAAAATTAAGGATTCTCCTATAGTCCTATTCGTTATGTCCATTATTATTCCAAGGCTAGCACCAATGCACCATAGCACCTCACCTCAACGACAATAGATTTGCTCGACACCACAATATATATCTAACAAGAGTGAGTCCATTGTTCCTAAAACCAAGTTAAAAGAGCCTTCTTAGCCACCACGATGGATTTGATTTTGACGTGGAACTAGTTTTTTTTTTTTTCATAAGCCAAACATTGAGTTTCTTATAGAAGGTATTACTCTCCAATGTATCCTATTTGTTTTTGCAGTTCAAAAGCCACAAATTTTGAAACGCCCCGACCTCTAATTACCCAACAAACAGTATTTACCAAACAACAATGCCGACACGTGGCACAAACAGTAAATACATCAAGAAATCCGGCCCAACGGCCCAATGTCAATATCATAACACCCGACTTCGGGAATCTCAATAACAACAGCACAGCGGAAGCATTTTTAATTCAATGACAACATATGCAAAGCCCGATGCAACTAATGGATCCGAGTCCTGCCCGAGGGTACACAGCAGCCTGCCCATACGTTCCTGCACTACAAACAACTCATCATACGGGATGAAACCCCGCAGGCGAGGGGTGAGTCCGAAGTGCTCACCGACGAAGGATAAACAGAGATATGCAGGCATCCATAATACTTTCGAAGTAATCACAGGCAATCACAGCACAAAGAATCTACCAAAACACAACTGAGCCAAGACCAAAAGAATATTTATTATTAATACCAAATTTTATCTTCCAGGCCCCGTCACTGGACAAGTTAGGGTCGTACCTGGTTATTAACTAATTCCGGATGCCAGGCCAAAACACAATCCGGGATCAACATCCCAATAACAACCAATCCGGGATCAACATCTCAATAACAACCAATCCGGGATCAACATCCCAATATCCAAATCATCCGGGATCAACATCCCCAATAACCAAATCATCCGGCCATGACACCACAGAACTAGCCTCTAACCATCTAGTCGTACCACTACTTTCCACGTGACAATTATATCATCATCTCAAATTCAATTCCAATTCCATTTTCAATACTCATTATTCTTTCCTCAATTATCCACATTGACCAGTTCATCATTATTCTCTACACAATATCACAAATCCAATATCACAGTCTAACATCAACAACAACAACAACTGTAACTGTAGCAAACAAATAACTTGCAATGATCATCACAGCAGTTCAATCAAGCAACAAAACAAACACAGTATTACGGGCACATATCAAAGGTTATCCATCCTTACCTTATGTGTCTCTGAAACCGACATCTGGTCAAACCTCGTTACCCTATATGTATATATAGAAACACAATAATCACTTATAATGCACAACAAAATGATTATGCATGATACCGGTTTAACATTTATTAGACGGCTTTTCTGTTCATTTTAGTATCTCCATAATTATCTTATTACCAAACAGTTCATCCGACTTGGTGGCAATTACTGATTAAGTATATCCAGCCAATATATCAAAACATACTTGATTTTAAACCAAAAACCGAACAGAGCGTCTAAGCCGATATCCCGGCCCTTAGGTCGCTTATGGCAAGGAAGTATGTATATACAAATCCGTTGTATAAATCATATAGAGGAAAATAGAATGATTTATGGCCCGTAAAATTTTCGTAATTTATTTAATAATACGAAGTAAATAATATTTATAAATAATATATCCATTAGTAAAACTATTAAATAGAAAATATTGTCATTGGTAAGAAATCATTATAGTCGGCATACGGTATAAGTAAACATTTGGAAATATATATATATATCCGATAACTTTAAATAGAGTGTAAGCAGTAACATAAGTTAGTGGTCGAAAAATTATAACCTTTATTAAAATAAAGTCTTAGATAAATAGTCAAAATAATATTATCACTTATTATGTTAACATAATATTAACGGTAAATTAATGAAGCATAGTTTAGTCGTAAAATAAATTCTATACAGGTTATATACAAGTCTTATAAATACATAATTAATGTAACAACCTGGGTAAAAATTTGGTATTTTTACCGGACTGAAAAAGTCTTTTTACAGCGATTTATCGAATGAATTAATCTTGGGTAATTAATTCAAGGTAAATCGGGCGTCGTTTTTTGCAACCGAGTCTTTTCTCGCGCTCGAGATTTTTCCGGGGATTTTTCGGACCTAAGTTGGTATTTTCGGGTCCCGGAATCCTCAGAAAACTCACACCGGAAAATAACTAAAGGGGTATGCGGTTATTTTCTGGTCCGGACGGGACACGGCTGCATGATTGAGTCACGCAGCCGCCTCCTTCCTGTGCAGCTTGTGACTTACCTGTGCTGCCCGTGACTCTGCCTGCACGCCATCACCTGCATTTTCTCTGCCTGCACGCCATTACCTGCAAAACAAGCCATTCTCTGCCAGTTTCCTCCCTGCCTTCTTCACGAAACCAGAAAAAGAAAATAAAAACACAAAACTCAAACACCACCCAAGCCACCGCAGGCAGCCACCACCATCACCTCACCCCATCTTTTCTTCTCCATCCCCGTGTTCACCGAGTCGCCGCCCGAAGACCAACTCCACCACCACGTCACCTCGTTCCAGTCGCCACCACCCATCGAGCGCGCCACTGCCTCGCCCGAGCACTGCAACCACCGATGCCGTCCTCGCATCACGTTGCGACGGCCTGCAGATTTCCCAACCCGTGTCGCACCTCCGCCGCCCCTCACGTCGTTCTACCGCCGCTTTGTGCTCTCGCTCGCCGTCGTCCTCCCGTACCCGTGTCGTCTCGCCTACATGCATCGCGCTGCCTTTCCCGACACCAGTAGCACCGCCGGCTGGACAAGACGACCCGCCAAGCAGGCCCGTCAGATCCGCCTCCTTTCCACCTGCCATGCGATACCGCCGCGTCGTCCTTCTCCACATCGCCGACCTCTGCAGTCGCCGCGCTCACCTGCTCCTCGCAGCTGCCGTTCTGACCGTTCCGCCTCGTCGTCACCTCGTTTAGGTGAGCAGACTCGGATGGTTGTCGATACGGGTCGGGTTGACCCAGGGATTGGTTGGGTTTGATTGGACATGGGCTTGAGTTGGGTTTTGGCTGAGGATGTGGGCTGAGTGTTGCGCGCTGGGCCTGCTGTGCGAGCCTAGTCTTGGGCTCCTGCTTGGGGCTTGAGATGGGCCTGTGCAGTGGGTTGGGCCAGCACTGTTCAGGCCCAATCCGTTTAAAAAAAAATAATAAAAGGGATAAAAATAAAATATGATATATATATATATATATATTTATGGATAATGTTTTGAAAATTAATTCATGGAAGTATTTTGGAAAAAAATATATGATTATTATGGAATTTTGGGAAAATATAAGATATGGAAAATAACTAATATTTATGCATACGGGAATAATTTGGGAAATATATATATGTATATTTATAAATTCGTATTTATTTTCAGAAAATAAGTTTGCATGATTAATTTTTCTGGAAATATGGTTTTCTAAAGATGATAATATTTGGTAATTATATTTTGGCAAGAAATATATTTTATGGAAATAATTTCGGGAAAAATACATATATATGATATAATTTCTAGGAAAATTATATTGTTATTATTTTGGAAGACAAAGTATTATTATTCTATAAAAAAATATTTAAAGGAGAGTTTTAATTAAAGTATGGTACCGAAATTATATTCGGATATACGTACGGTATAATATTTTCGGTAAAAAGATGATAATAAAGGATATGAACCGGGATGGGTTTATTTCGCAGTATTGGCATCATGGCATACTCTTATGTGCATCTTATGTGAGTATATATTGTTTGTTGTATAGGTTTGATATCAGGCAGTTTCCCGAGGAGCCGGCTTGGGACCGGTCATTGTCTTCAGAGTTGAGTAATCGGCTAAGGTGAGGATGGATTTCCTTCAATATGTGCCTATATTACTCGGTTGTTGTGTTAGATGATTGTTGTACTGTTGAGTGTTGCATTTGCTATGGTTTAATTCGGGATGTTTATCCCAGTGTTCTGATTGTTTTTGGGATGTTTATCCCCGTGCTTTGAGTTTTGGATGTCTATTGCTGTGTCTTTTGGTATGAAGTATTAAAGGATTAAATAATAAATTGTGATCAGGGTGTCGATCCTCGGTTTTAGATTGGGATGTCTATCCTGGTGTTTTGGCTAGGGATGTTGATCCCTGAGATTTGGATTTGGATAATGATGATATAATTGTCACGTGATAAGTAGTGGTACGACTCGATGGTTTAAGACTATTTTGTGGTGGCCATGACCTGGGTTACTTGTGATAAGCATGTCTATGCTTGGGATGTCTATCCCGTAATTATATTTGGGATGTCTATCCCTGAGTTCTTGTTTTTGGGATGTCGATCCCTGGGCTCTCTTGGATTTGGTCTGGCACCCGAAATATATTGATAACCAGGTCTGACCCCTTGCTTATCCGTGACGGGGCCCGGAAAGATAAAATTGGAAAATTGGATTTTAGTTTTAGTCTTTTTGGTCTTGGACCAGTTTTGGGTCGAGTTTTTAGTTTGGTATGTATTTGGCAGTTTTTGCTTGTTTCGACCTTGAGTAATTTATAGTGTTGCATATTGATTGTCTATCCTTCGTCGGTGAGCACTTCGGACTCACCCCTCACCTGCGGGCTTTCATCCCGTAGGTTGAGTTATTTGTGGTTCAGGTTTGATGCATTCCAGACAGGCTGCGGCGATATCCCTTGGGCAGGACTCGGATCCATAGTTTGTATCAGTGTCACATACAGTGTCTTTGTGAGTTATTATGTCTTCCGCTGTGCTATATATTGCTATTGTTGGGCCATTGGGCCGATTATGATGTTATTGATGATCCCGGGTTCGGGTGACATGTTTTGTTGTTGGGCCGAAGGGCCAAATTTCTGATGTTTTTATTTTGGGCTGTTGAGCCCGAGTTTTTGTTGTATACACTGTATGCTGGAGTTGTATGGTTGGGTCGTCACAGTTTCGGCACATGTTTACTGTGTACGGTAAATACGGGTCGGGGCGTTTCAACTAAATCCAAAAATAATATTGTTTCTAATTTACAAATTAAATTACTAACTACTTAATCATGCTTATATAGCTAACAATATATATGGTCGAAATCCATATTAAATTATGGCCAAATATTATTTAGCCAATGAAATATCATTAGTAGTATATATATAAGAATATTGGTAAATAAAATAGGATTTGGGCCTATTATTATTCTAGCCTAGAAGAACGGTAATTGATCATATTAGAAACACGATAATAATAAATTAAAGCATAATTAAGAAATTAAGTCCAGTCGGAGAGAATAATAAAAAAACTTCGAATTAATTAAATTAAACAATATGGGCCTTTTATTGTAATTAGCCCAATTAAAATAAATAAAAACGGAAATTAAATTCAATGGGCCTTTTACGAGCCCAGGTAAATGTAAATGGAATTAAAACCGGAAATTAAAAGCTATGGGCCTTTTTAATAGCCCATTCGGAAAATTAAATAAGGCATACAATAAATAAATAGAAGCTTGAATTAAATAACAAAAGCATAAATAAACAAATAAATAAAAGCATAGTTAAATAAATAAGGCAAAGTATAAAATAATTAAGACATGATATAAAATATAATCATAAGTCAATTTTAGTTAAGTTAATTAATCGTTTAAAGGTCCGAGTCCATTAATATTGTTCGAGGTCCGTTAATGATGCATGAAGGGTCCAAAGCTCGGGTTTTACCCACAGTCCATTTCCGAGCTCGCCGGAAAATTCCCGGGACTGTCGGAATTTTGTCGGATTTCGACTGGTACTGTTCACGCAACAGAACACAAGGCCATTGTTTACTGTTCACGCCTACTCCAACCAACAACAGCAGCAGTACCACTGTACTATTTCCAGTACAGAAATCGCCACACCCATGGAACCTCGTTCACAACCTCAACAACATACCCACACACATCGTCCCTCCCACCACCGAACATGGTCCTGTGCTCAACACCAAACCACTCGCCGGAAAAATCACCATCAACACCATCCCAGAGCAACATCCAACAACACAAGACCATTCCAACCCAATCAATCCATAACTCAAAGTGAAGGAGAAGAAACAGAGGGAAGCAAAAAGAGGCTCACCATACCCGCGATGCTGGGTGACCAATTGGAGGTCACGGCAGACGCGGCGGTGGCGTGGGTTGCAGAGGGAAGAAGGAGTAGTCAGGCGGCGAGATAAGGAGGAGCACCGACGGCGGCTTCATCGATTCTCGTCCCCAGTCTGGCAGTGGCGACTTGAGCAACAGATCGGAGTCGATACGATCGAGCTCCCGTCCTCATGGGTTCTGACCCGTGCTTCGCTGAGCAGAGAGGGCAAATGGGAGAGGAGATCGGGCGGCGAGAAGCGGCAGTGACAGATCGTGGGTGTCAGCCGAGCTTGTCTCGTCCGGCGTCGCTCGCGAGCAGAGCAGGGGCGGCGGCTCGCCATGGCGACGGAGGGAGGAAGAGATAAGGAAAGGGTTGAGGCGGCGACGCGATCCAAGGCGAGCACGGCGGCGCTCATGGTTGCAGTGGCGGAACGAGGGGGTCACAACAGAGGAAGGAAGAACCGAGGGAAGGAGGAGGAAGGTGGTCCAGTGGTTATGGTGGTTGTCTCGGTGGTGGTGCGGGTTGAAGGTGAAGAAGGGAGATGATGATGATGAAGATGGCAGAGAGGAAGGGAATGGAAGAGAGAGAGGGTGTAGAGAAATCGAGGAAGAGAAGGTGAAAAATAAAGAAGGAAAAAAAAAGGAAACAAAAAGAAAACAGGGAAGAAGGGTCACGGGCCGGCTGAAGAAAAACAAAACATGGGCGGCAGAAGAAGAAGAGAGAAGGAAAGAAAAGAAAAGAGAAAAAGAATGGCCACGTGGCAAGCCACAATTGGCCGGTCCGAATTTCCGTCCCGAGTTCGAAAATACAACTTGGGCTCGGAAAATTCGATTAATACCCCTGAGAGTCGTCCAAGTCTCGGAACTAAAAACCGAGGCTCGGTTAGTTGTAAAGGAGGCTCGAAAATCCAGAGTAACCCTCGGAATTTAATTCCGAGGCTCAGTTAGTTAAAAAGATACTCCCGAGCATCACGTATCCTCAGTGATCGAAACGAGGCTCGGTTATTCCCGGAAAAACCCTCGGTAAAACTCGGTCCTATAGAATTCATAGAATTTCGACGTTTACATTTCTTTTTAAATTATAATTAGTAATATATGTGTAACTTACATATCCGGCCAAATATTTGTAAGTGTTTTATTTTTTTGTTGATTAGGAAAATGATATTAATAACGGTGATAATAATAATAATAATACTATTAATGTTGATTAGAAAATGATAAGAATAATAGTAACAACAATAATAAATAAAAAAAATTTAAGAGCAACAAAGATAATAGTAAAAATAATGAAAATTGACTCGATTGATAAAATTCTTGTTTGACCGCGATAAAAATTTTATTAACCACCGTAAAAGTCAAAACAGCTTGGTAAAAATCACAAAAATTTTACCCGGGTCGCTACAAACTTCCTTAAGCATCATCTTTATATTTCAATTTTGCTGTATCAAAACTCCATATAATTTATAGAGCCACATTTAGTGACGGAGCTCGTTAGCAAGGGGGGCCAAAATTAAAGGGAAAAAAAAGGACATACAGGCAACGAAGCAATTATACGGGAGGCCAAAATAAAAGGAAAAAAGGAGGATATATGGTTTAAACCCTGGTCCATTCAAGAATAATTTCACTCTCCACCATCAAACCAAGCCTAATTTTATGCATTGTTATTACATAGTATTATAATAGTAGAAGTCCAGGGGGGCCATGGCCACCCTTAGCATCCCGGGCTGCCGCCATTGCCCACATTATATCAAGACATCGCATTCTCATCACATTATCAAACGAAATTCATTTGATTTATACGTTTACCACCTAATTGAACATAGATCAGATATATTTTTTCATCAAATTGTTGATGAACATGTTCTATTTGTACCCCCGGGCATTAGTTCTATAAGATTTTTCTAGAAGAATATCAATAAGAATGTATAATTTAGAATCCGATTTGGAGTCAATTTCTTAATATATTTTTACAACTTACAGAATTCGAAATTCTATTTAATGATTCTATTCCAATTTGAATGTTAGTAATGAATAATGGTAATTCAAATGAACAGAGAAATCAACTTAAGCATTAGACAAATACAAAAATGACAAAACAATTACTAGAGAAAAAAGATACAAGAGTTGCCAAGAATTCTTTTAATGAAAATAATGCCAACGTCTAGAATTTGTCTCAAATTAAAATGAATGAACTACATCTGCAGCAACAAATTGGGAATAATTGCATCGGAGGTCCTATAATATTTTTTGAAAACTCATTTGAGTTCTAAAATAAAAAACGACTTGTTCAAGTCCTATAACATTTTAAAAGAATACCAATTGAGTCTCTGTCCATGATTTCGTCAAATTTTCTGTTATCTTTAAGAATTTTTAGTCCCTATAAGTATATACAATATTATTTTAATCTCTATAATTTTCTAAAATTTTCGTTTTAATCCTTTATAAAATAATAAAAAATAAAAAATGAGCGACTCGAACTACTAAATGCATATCTCTATATAGGTTTGAGTTGCTCCTTTCTTATTTTTTATTATTTTATAAAGGATTAAAATGAAAATTATGGGGACTAAAATAATATTATGTATATTTATAGGGACTAAAAATTCTTAAAGATAACAGAAAATTTGACGAAATTATGGATGGAGACTCAATTGGTGTAACAGCCCGGGTAAAATTTTTTATTTTTACCGGGACTGTAAAAGTCTTTTTACCGTGATTTACTGTTGAATTAATCTTGGGTAATTAATTCAAGCTAAATCGGGCATCGTTTTTCGATATTGAGAGTTTTCCCGCGCTCGTGATTTTTTCGTGGATTTTTCGGGTCTAAGTTGGTATTTTTTGGGTCCCGGAATTCTCAGAAAGATCACACCGGAAAATAACTAAGGAGGTATCAGTTATTTTCTGGTTCGGATCGGACTCGCTCTGTAATGCAGACAGGCTGCATTATTGAGGAATCACATGATGCACAGTGTTGCACAGTACCATCATCGTTTATAAAAGGAAACCAGGAGAAGGAGAGGAGGAGAGGAAGAAAAGAGAAAAAGAGAGGAAAAAAAAGAGAGAAAAAAAGAAAAAAAAAAGAAAAGAAAAAGGAAAAAAAGAAAAGAAAAGAAAAAAATAGAAAAAAAATAAATAAAAAAAAATCAGAGAGGGAGTAAAGAAAAAAAAGAAAGAAAAAAAGAAATTCGGAAAATAGAAAAGAAAAGGGAGAAAAAGAAGAAAATAGAAAACAGGAAGAAAAAAAATAAAATGGTGAACAGTGTCGTCAACCCGTTTCCTCCCCGGTTACTGTTCACGAGATGAAGCTCCGGGCCGAGTCTCGTGCCACCGCCGCCACCACCGTGCTCGCCGTCCCGTCGCCGACCTGTTGCTGTCACCCCCGAGTCCTTCCGTCCACCATAGCGCCGTGACGCGCCGTTGACCCGCGGCGAAACCCGACGGATCCAGCTCCCTCACGCCGACGACGCAGCGCCGCCATTCCACCGCCCATGGAATCGCCCCCGTCCGCCGCTGCTGTGGGTGTGCTCGCTTCCCTTCCTCGAGCCTGCCGTCGCCGTCGCGCCGCTGCAACCCGCCAAGGTGAGCAGATCCGGATTCGTTGACCCGCGTGCTTGTCCGGGTCGCGAACTTGGGTTTTCAGTTGTGGGCTTGTGTGTGGGTTGGGCCGAATGGATGTTGGGCCAGGCTGGGCGTGGGCCTGTGTTCAGGCCTGCTGCCTTGGTCTGGGCCGGCACTATTCATGGCCCAGTCCGTTTAATTAAAAAAAACAATATATATATATTTATTTATTCATAATCTGGTATATGATTTTGGAAAAAAAATTATATATTTACTTTGAGGAAATTATGGTCAATTTAATTCTGATATTTTGAGAAAAATATAAATATACATACCTTGATAAATAATTAAGTTTTGTTTTGGAAAAACTATTATTATTTGGAAAAATATATATATAACATGAAAATAATTTCTAGAAATTTTATATGTATATATAATATTTTCCCTGGAAAATCATGGTTGTGGAAATTTATATATATATGTACTTTGAAAATTAAAGGTAACTATATTTTGTGTTGGAAAATATTATTATATATATAAAAAAGAAAAGATAAATACTATATATATTTTCTAGAAATTATAAATATGTTATTATTTTTCTGGAAAAATTATGGTGATTATAATTTTATAAAATTATAATTAATTTATGAAAAATATTTTTAAAAGAGTTTTAATTAAAGTATGGTACCGAAATTATATTCGGATATACGTACGGTATAATATTTTCGGTAAAAGATGATAAAAACGGATATGAACCGGGATGGGATTATTTCGTAGTATTGGCATCATAGTATACCGATTATGTGCATTTATGTGTATATATTGTTTTGTTGTATAGGTTCGGATATCGGGCAGTTTTCCGAGGAGCCGGCGTCGGACCGGTCATTGTTTCCGGAGTTGAGTAATCGGCCAAGGTGAGGATGGATTTCCTTCAATATGTGCCTGTATTACTCGGTATATTGTGTTTGTTGATTATTGCATTGCTGGATGTTGCATTTGCTGTGGTATGTTTCGGGATGTTTATCCCCTTGTCTTGATTGTGGTCGGGATGTTTATCCCATGTTGGTTTTTGGATGTTTATCCTTGCGTCTTTTTGGTTTAAAGTATAATGGAATAAATAATAATTTGTGATAAGGATGTCGATCCTTGATTTTGGATAGGGATGTCTATCCCGGAATTTGGTTAGGGATGTTGATCCCTGAATTTGGTTTTGATGACGATAATATAATTGTCACGTGATAAGTAGTGGTACGACTCGATGGTTTAAGACTGTTTCTTGGTGGCCGTGACCTGGGTTACTTGTGATAAGCATGTCTATGCTTGGGATGTCTATCCCGTGATTATTTTTGGGATATCTATCCCTGGGTTCGTATTTTTGGGATGTCGATCCCTGGGTTCTCTGGATTTGGTCTGGCTCCCGGAATATGTTGATAACCAGGTCTGACCCCTAGCTTATCCGTGACGGGGCCCGGAAAAGATAAAATTTGAAAATTGGATTTTTTGTTTAGTCTTTTCGGTCTTGGACCGGTTTTGGGTCGAGTCTTTTGGTTTGGCTGTTGTGCCTGTTTTGACTTGAGTATTTATAGTGTGCATATTGATTGTCTTTCCTTCGTCGGTGAGCACTTCGGATTCACCCCTCACCTGCGGGCTTTCATCCCGTAGGTTGAGTTATTTTTAGTACAGGATTGATGCATTCCAGACAGGCTGCAGCGTTATCCCTTGGACAGGACTTGGATCCATAGTTTGCATCTATGTCGCATACAGTGTTTATGTGAGTTATTAAGTCTTCCGCTGTGCATTGTTTACTATTGTTGGGCCATTGGGCCAGTTATGATGATTATTGTTGTTTTATTTTGGGCTGTTGAGCCCGTGTTCCTGTTGTATACACTGTATGCTGGGCTTGTTTTGGTTGGGTCGTCACAGTTCCGACACGTGTTTACTGTGTACGGTAAATACGGGTCGGGGCGTTTCAATTGGTGTTCTTTTTAAATATTATAGGACTTGAAAGAGTTATTCTTTGATTTTAGGACTCAAATGAATTTTCGAAAAATATTATAGGACCTCCGGTGCAATTATTCCCAACAAATTGCGAGTAAGACCTTGAAGTTGAGGCTGGTTTTGAGCCATTTTCTACGGCCACATAAAAAGGGGTATTAATCCTCAACAAAGTGGCCAACATAGATATATCTATACATATATTTATTTATGAACTGAAGCTTTTTTTTTTTAATTCCTGCATTACCTTCTTTATATTAAAAGTTATTTTTGTGTTAGAATTTGGTTAGATTTTATCTTCCATTATTCCTATCTTGCCTATTTTAATTTGTCTAACCCAGATCCGATGAAAAAGGTTGATGTCGCAAACTTTCCAATGAGACCTATTTTCTAAAATCAGATACCTTATCAAATTAGAGATCATTTTTCTTTAACAGATGTATAGCGACAAAGAAAAATAACAATTAAACATGAGAATATACATCCACCAAAATATCCGCAAATATCTCCATTCTTTTTGTTATACAAAGTTGATTCAAATGATACTTTGCCGTTATTTTTATTTTATTTGTATTTGGTCAACTACTTGTATTATTTGCATTTGTTATCTATTTGATTTTGCAACCTTCGTTTTACTTTTTGTTTAAATGTATATCGACCATGTTTGGATTCAATCTAACCCAGAGCATAGTAAACTAAGGTTGATCACGGATGGTAGAGTAAGTTATTTGGACGTAGTACATTCAAGTGCATCATCCATTTTTTGGGCTTTTAAAATTCCTTCTCACCTTCTTCCTTCCTAATGTGAATCATTCCAAAGTTCTCCCCTTTATTCGTAATTGGATTTATTTGACTCTTATACTTGCATCAGAGCCACTGAGGAGTGGCAAGGGCCGATCCCCATAGAAAATGAGCAAGAACTAGATATTTATACTTGAAATAATAGTCTGTGACTATAGGGTATATGTGCTAATGTTAAGGCAAACTGGCCTGACTAGAAAAAGGTAGATTCTTTTTTGAGTTGTCTTTATTGGTGAGTCTTTTCTGTATCTATAAAACTCAATGTCTTTCTCTTCTTCCCAATATGCGGATAAATTAGGTAAACTTGTTAGTTAACTTTCATCTTTAGAAGCCCTTTTTTCCATTCAGAAATGAAAGAAACTCCAACCGACAATGTCTATAAATATAAGTGTTGAGTTCGTTATTGCTGCAGTTTATTTTATTTTTCACCAACATGAGAAAAGGGATGATTACATCACATAATAAAACGATTCTTGGGGAAACAATCCCAGCCGAATAAAAAGCAAAAAAGGAACGAAATTTCCAAGGGGATTAACATAATGAGTAACCCCTAATGGACCTAAGATTCAGGAAGAGATTCATTTTCATGAAAAAATACACAAAATGATTGGGTTTATTCAAGGTTACAGCGACAAAGCGGCCGTAACAGTAATTTTAATTTTTTTTGGCGGTAAAAACTTAAAGCTTACCGCCCAGACAAAAAAAAGTTCCCGCCAATGTCAACACCCAACCCCACAACTAGCAAAAGAAAAAAAAATTCTCTCCGTTTTCCTCTCTCCGTCACTCTCTCTTCCCAAGCCGAAGAAACCACTCCAGAAATGGTCGCCGCCGCAGCTCCTCCAGCCGAATCGGCAAACCCTAACCCTAAGCCCAAGAATGCGTACCACATTGGCGGCATCCAGGTGGAGTTCCCGTACCAGCCGTACGGGTCCCAGCTGGCGTTCATGGGCCGGCTCATCTCCACCCTCGACCGCGCCTTAAAAGACGGCCACTGCCACGCATTGCTCGAGTCCCCCACCGGAACCGGGAAATCGCTCTCCCTCCTTTGCTCCACCCTCGCCTGGCAACACAATTTCAAGTCCAAGAACC
>JAKUCV010003764.1:0-12750 GCA_028386065.3 Turnera subulata
TATGTTGATATCATGGGTATCCGTTTTATACAGTTAACTCGGGGATCAAGAAACATAGATTAAACATATACGAGGTTGGCATATTCCATGTCTCGTGTTTGATCTTGATAATGGGACGAAAGGACGATGACATATTCCGAGGCATAGAGGATCAGTACTGATCTTGTCGTTCGGGTAGCAATGATGTGTTGCTAGACGCCGCTCTTTGCTTATAATTGTAAAATGAGAATTTTACAATTATTGCCGGATGTTACAAGTGCCTACAGGGTCACACACAAAGAACCGTTGATTCGAGCAGTTGGTTGAACCGTGGTTGGACCATGGTTGGACCGGGTGTGGTTGGGCCGTGGTTGGACCAGGGTCGTTTTGGTACAATAATTAGATGAATTATTGACCTGACTTGAGTGGTATGGTGTGTGTTATCAGATTGTGCTTTAGTGGAAACATGGATAATGAATGTCATTATCAATGGGGCCTAGTGTTGGCCATTAGCCTCCTAACCCACTAATGCATTATGGCAAGAGATAAGTGGAGATTTGTGTGATCTGATTACTCTCTTCCTCCCCTCTCTCCTTGCACGTTTTCAGAGCACCAAAAGCCCCTCCTCTTCACTTCTTCTTCCTTGTAAAAGATAGAAGAAAACACACACATAAAAGGCTTCCGGTTGCTTGTTGCTAGCACATCAGTCCGGGAGTGCTCGTTCTTGGTTTTGTGTGACGATTCCGGGAAGATCACGGTTCGTGTGGATACCGTAGAGGAGCCAGGCCGTTGTCTTGCTCTTGCTGATTCCGTACTTCAGTTGAGTGAAAGACCTCAACCACATAAGGTATGTAAAATTGTTATTCGGTTTTGTAGCCTCATATGTGGTTCTAGGGTAGTTTCCTATCTTTCCGCTGCTTGATGAGCCTTTGTATGAGTGTCATATAGCTCTTAGGAAACTTACAGTTTGATGCCGGTGTAATTGTAGTTGATTTGTAATTGTATATTATCGGTTTATTTGTCTGCGGTGAGACAGTGGTTGGTCTCACCCCCTCACAGTTTTACACAGGTCAGCTGATCGATGATCAGAAGAGCATATCAGCAGGTGGCGGTGTTTTCCTCTCCTCGGGTCGGATCCATAGAGCTCATTGCATACATGTTATCTTATGTTTAGTCTTCCGCTGCATACTCGTTGTTGTGTAATTTGTTGTATAATTGTTCATTGTTTATGTTGTTGATATTGTATCCCGGGGAGAAGGGCATTTTGGTCACTTCACAAGCTATATATATACTTAAATGGATAATTTGGGATACGGGTGTCCCGAGAATGATAAGGGCAATTTGGTCAATCTGTAATTAATTTATAACTCATATTAATAATTGGGACACGGGCGTTTCAGTTGGTAGCGGAGCAGGCTGTAGATCCTTTGGGATGTGTGAATACGTTTTGTGATCTTATATGCATAAGTCTGCTCCTTTTTGGGTCGTCTATTGCATTGTCATATGCATTCATATAGTGAGTCGTACTATGGATCCGGTGGAGGACACGCACCTGCTGAGGGTCGGAGTGACCCGGAATTGTTGTTTAAATGATATGTTTATCTTTACAGCTTGGCTGTAAGCAAAGTTTATTTTGTGGTATATCCACTGTTTAGTCAGAGTCAGTGTGGACTCTTGACTCTTTGCTTGTGCCTTTTGTCTGTGTGGAACTGGCCAATACAAGTAAGAACCATCAATTTATTTTCGGGTGTTAAGTCTGTTAGGAGATGATCTTATATGATACTTGTGGATTTGAATTCGTGTGTTTTTGGTGATCATGTTATTTGTGGTCTGAATATATGAATTTGAGGATTTGAAGTTACTCGTGAAATTTATAATATGGATTTAATCCTGTTTGGAGTTCGAGATGATATTTTTTTTGAATTAATTTGAGGATGATTTAGTGATAATTAGGGGAAATATTTTTTTTTAAAGATACTTGAGGCAATTAACTTTGATGAGTTTGGGGATATTAATGGTGATTGTGATAAAAAGGTTTTGATCATGAATTTCTATTGAGGTTATAGTCCATGTGTTGGAAGGGAATGTTGATAGTATGTTCATATTGAGGTTGATTCTTTCGAGGTGATCTCGAGTACTGTGATTTAGTTACTAGTTTGTTAAGTTACGTCTTGAAATATACATTGATGATTTAAGTTCTTCATTAAAGAAACTTTGATGTTCATATCAAGTGTGGCTTGGGCGATAGACTTATCAGTATGAGTTATGCAAAGATGTTTGAGTCTTGAGGAATCTAAAGTATAGAATTATAATTGTGATGCTTCGGTAGTGATCGAGTTCTAGTTCTTTAGGTATGTTCCGAAAATTATATTATGATGGCATTATTGGTGTATGGTAAAGGAAATACTTTGAGATTCGGAACATTACATAGATTATGGGTTTTTGGTCTTGAGGTATTCACGGTGGGAGTGATGATCTTGTTACTTAGGTAACAGTTTTGGGTTCGGTTGTCTGAGGATATGCTTAGTGGATAATAAGATTGGATTTAGTTGGTTGATTGATGATAAATGAAATGGTTTATGGATTCTGGCATTAATAATGTTGATTATGATTGGATACGATTCTTTGGTTAGAGCTTGATTTTATGCTTCATTAATCATGTTGGGCTAGGTCGATGATTGACTTGGTATATTGGAGTTATTACTTGGAAATGTGATTGATGGTTTAGATGGTTCTACTTGGTAGTTTTGGCCAACGGTATTCAGATACCGGGTGACACCTGTTGTGTCAGTTAAGCACTTGGTTGCTTGACTTATTTTGAAATTTCGAGGACGAAATTTTGGTTAAGTGGGGTAGAACTGTAACGCCCCGAATTTTCGGTAATTAATTTCTATGGAATTTTAAGAATTTTTAAATTTTATTTCCAATTCTACCCTCGAGGAATTTCCGGGATTTTAGGTTAAGAAAATTATTATTAATTTCTTCTTCTTTTCTTTGGAAATATTTTATTTCCTTAGTAATAAAAATTTTAGTGTGGAATTAAATCTTTATTTAGGATTAAAGTAAAAAATTGAGTATTATTTGTGTTTATGTTTAAAACACAAGTTTTGGAGTAGTATTGACCAATACTACGTAGTTTTGGGAAGCTTAGTACATGAAACTCAACTTTGGACGCGTTTTGACCATGGGAGTAAGGCTGTGTTGACCTGGTGAGTTAAAGAGATTGAACGACGTCGTTTTTAAGGCCAACGACGTCGTTTCTACTGCTGGTCGAAAACTTACCCTAACCCTACAGTATTTATTCTTTCTTTACTTCCCTCTCTCCCCATTATCTTCCTCATTCGTCCGCCGCTGCACAGCCCTCTCCTATCTCCTCTTTTTCTCTCAAATTCGCTCCCTCCTCTTTGAGCAAACAACACCGTCGTTCACCATCATCTCTTTTTCTTCTCTCTCGAAGCGAGCCGCCGTCGCCGCTAGTGTTCTCCAAGCCGTTGCCGCCTTCGCTCTCCTCTACCTCGTCTTCATCCGATGCCAGGTGGTGAGTCGAGTATAGCCTTNATTTATTCTTTCTTTACTTCCCTCTCTCCCCATTATCTTCCTCATTCGTCCGCCGCTGCACAGCCCTCTCCTATCTCCTCTTTTTCTCTCAAATTCGCTCCCTCCTCTTTGAGCAAACAACACCGTCGTTCACCATCATCTCTTTTTCTTCTCTCTCGAAGCGAGCCGCCGTCGCCGCTAGTGTTCTCCAAGCCGTTGCCGCCTTCGCTCTCCTCTACCTCGTCTTCATCCGATGCCAGGTGGTGAGTCGAGTATAGCCTTGGGCGGAGAAGCTGAGGTGGGGCCGTCACCACCGCCACACGCACGCCACCAAGGAGCCGCCTTTGTTGTGGCCTCGAGGAAAGGGAAAAGGGCGCGGGGCTCGGGGAAGACGATTGGCAGCGGAGACCTCGAGGACTAGGTTCGAGTCCACACCGCCGCCGCCGTTGCCGCCATCGCTGGTAAGCCGCCACCCTTCTTTTCTCTTCTTCTGTGAGCGGGGTTTCTTTTGGTTTGGGGGTTTGATGTTGGCTGGTTGCGAGTGCCGGTTGCAGGGGATGCGTGGCCGTCGGACAGTGGTCGGTCTGCACGGGTGTTGGGTTATTGACGGTGAGTCCTTCTGCGGGTATCGGGTCTGGAGGTACTCGATCGAGGCGAGGTCTGGAGAGGTTGTTGGATTGTGCGGGGTTGTTGTCGCAGACTCGGATTTGATGTTTGGCGGACCCGAAACTGTTGAGGGTAGGCAATCCGGTAAGAAACCAAAGTCGCAATTTGTTCCTTTGTCCGTTTTGATATTCTATGTTGTTGTTTGTGGACTTAAAGTCGATTGGCGTGGGTTCTGGAATTGGGGCAGGTTGCTGTGGATTTTCTGGCTTCTCGGGTCACTATTCCGGCGAGGGTTGACCGGAATCCGGCGACAGTTACTGTTCCGGCGAGACAGACTCTTTTCCGGCGAGACTATAATTTTAACCGGCCTTGCACGGTAATTTTGGAATGATGTCGTATATATTTTTTTTTTCCGAGCATGTCGTTTATTGTAAAGAAGTAATTGATGTATTAAAAAGAGATAGACTAGTGGAAACCGAGGGTGGTAGGTTGGGAGACGCATGGCCGGAATTCCACCGATGCGGATAGGACGGTTGGGCCGGAAAGGCTGGGCTCGGGTTTTATTACGTATTATGATTTTCATGACGGATTGGGCCCAAGCCCATTTAAGATACACTATTTCTAAAATGGATTTAATGATGGGTTTTAAGCCCAAAGTAAAATGTGATTGGGTTTAATAGTGATTTTGGTACTTATGGGCTATAGGCCAATAAAGAGTAATTAATTTAAGATGGGCTTTAGGCCCAATGGCTTTAAATGATACGGGCTTTAGGCCCAGATATACGCTTGGACTCGTTTGGGCTTAGACCCATGATCTGTTTAATCGGACTTAAGGACAAAAGATAATATGGGTTAAAGCCACGACATTGACATATTTTTAGCATGGTTTTATGTGGACCTTATGTGCGGTTATATTTTGTTATTAATATAGGATTGTCGAGGTGGAACGAGGCTTCAGCTTCCGAGACAATTAATATGGCCCAGGTGAGGACTTATAAACCTTTGTATGCATTACTGCCTACAATGCTCGGTTAATTGTTTTGGTATATAAAGTGGTATTAATTGTTGGTCTTGAATGCTGTATGCATGCTTGCTTGATGTGCTGATGTTGTTAATTGCAAAGTGTATATATTGATGATATCTTTGATGCGGTATGCCTGATTAAGTGAATTGTGTGCCGGTGTAATATGTTATGCCAGATGAGCATGTTTGTTTGTTATGCTAAATAACATGATTTATGGATTTGTGTTTGTGTGGTGGACTGTGGGCTGGAGGCCCGGACTTGAGATTAAGATATTAAATTCCACACAACACTGCTGAATCATAACGTATGGTACAATCCCTTAAGCGTAATTGAATAACATACTATAACAATTCTACTGTGGGGCTGTTGACCGGTTGGTTCGAGCGGGAAGTAATACCCCTTGGGATGGCATGCGGGTTAGCATGTGGGCCTGTGATGGCCGGTTCTACCTCCCTCTTTCTATCTCCCCCTTTCTACCTCCCTCTTTCTGTCTGTCTCTCTCTCTCTCTCTATGGATATGTTTGGGCTTCGTGCCTGGTTTATTTGGGCTTATGCCTGGTTGTCTGATCAGACGGGACCGAGCTCGACGCACACAGTAGAGGGCCCTAATAAAATACTTAACCTTAATAACAAAGATGATAATATAAGTAATGACAAGTGATGGTATGTAGTCTGATGATGTCTTGCTCTGCGTATTGAGGGTGTTGTTGTTTGATGCCGGTGTAATTGTAGTTGTAATTGTATATTATCGGTTTATTTGTCTGCGGTGAGACAGTGGTTGGTCTCACCCCCTCACAATTTTACACAGGTCAGCTGATCGATGATCAGAAGAGCATATCAGCAGGTGGCGGTGTTTTCCTCTCCTCGGGTCAGATCCATAGAGCTCACTGCATACATGTTATCTTATGTTTAGTCTTCCGCTGCATACTCGTTGTTGTGTAATTTGTTGTATAATTGTTCATTGTTTATGTTGTTGATATTGTATCCCGGGGAGAAGGGCATTTTGGTCACTTCACAAGCTATATATATTCTTAAATGGATAATTTGGGATACGGGTGTCCCGGGAATGATAAGGGCAATTTGGTCAATCTGTAATTAATTTATAACTCATATTAATAATTGGGACACGGGCGTTTCATACCTTTTCGGTGCTCATTCCATAAGAACTCCAAAGTTAAATGTAATTGACTTGGAGCAATTTTGGGATGGGTGACCTCTTGGGAAGTTTTCCCCGAAAATATGCATGTGAGGACAAAGCATGTTGGAAAGGTCCCGTGTTGGTCTGTAGTGACAGTGACAAGCCGGGACGTTACATTACGTGTTAAAATCAAGGTTAGTAAACCCGGCCCGACTATTGACTCGTTATAATGGTTGGATTGTTGGTTTAGTGGTCTAACCGAGGTTCAACCGGATCTGTGGAAACGGGTCATAAACCTAGAAGACCCGGAGAACCCGCTGTGACGCTGCCGGTCTTTTAGATTCTATTACCCGGAGGTGTAAAAAATAAAAACTCAGATTTACCTCCGAGTCACGGTTACCGGGTTCAACCGACCGGGCCAGGCTGAGTTTGACAATAGTGGTTATTATGAAACCTAATTTTGATAAACAGAAGAGTTAAGAAAAAAAAACGTTCAGGTACAACAAAAGTTTAGGTGACAAATTATGGAGAAAAAAATTTAGGCGGTGATTTGATTTGGAACTAAAATTCAGGTGCAAATTGTCGAGAAACAAAGTTTAGGTGATGATAAAGTTCAAGTGACAAATTGTGGAGAAAAAAAAAATTCAGGTAGTGCCGTAGTGAATTGTTTTTTAATTAAAGTTTAGATGACAAATTGTCCAAAAAAAACATTTAGTTGAGTTGTTTTGGAATGGGTTAAAGTGTAGTCGTTAAACTAATAGTCGATTTAAAGCATAGATAAATATATACAAAAATAGGAGGTAAAAAGGAAATCCATCACGATCCCTAAATTCCAATTCGACGACAGCAGCAGCTTTAGCCACTTCTTCTAGTCTGTCTTCACAAATCCCCCCTCCCAGAAATGGCGTCCTCCACCACGAAGCTCGTCTCCAGGAGGTTATCCTCTCTCGCTTCTAGATTCACCAGCGCCAGTTCCTTCACTTCTCACTCCTCGCCGCTCGTCCGCCCTCCTTTTCCGGCCCCACAATCCCGCTTCCCCCTGTCAAGGTGAGATCTTCTATTCATATAGTTGTTATAGACAGACCCCATTTCTTCTTCTATTTAGTTTCTTTTTCTTTAGATCTTCTTCTTATGTTAATAAATTTTATGTTACAGATCGCCCGTGGAGCTGAGTCGCCTGGGTTCGATAAGGCCATACAGCGCCGTGTCGGTGAAACAGGTGGTGAGGGCTTTTAAACTTGGTGAGTTCCTTTTCTTTTTCTTTTGGCTTTCTTTCGATTTCTTCTTCTTCTCGGATATTGGATCATGTAGAGTTTGCAGTGTGCTTCTTCAAGCTTGTGAGCTAGAACTGCTAATTTTGGAAATTAATTATCTTTTTCATTTTAGATTTTCTTGTGGAATGAATGTTTCATCTATCTGATTGGACTGAAGAGTGTTGCCAAAGAAAACATAGTTGACTTGATATTAGTCTGTCCAAATGAAGTCGAGTGTGTAAGTAGGACGATGGTCATAATGACATTAGCCCTTTTGTTTTGGCTCTAAATATGAGCTAACAAGAGAAATGAGCAACATGAAGGTTGTGAGGATCCTCAATGCATGCTTATCCAGTTATTGTTGAGTGCTTGTATTGAACTCCGGTGTTTTAGGTTTTATGTTGTTAGATGTGTATGCTGTTGGAGATGGGCTTCGTTCTCCTTTGTGTCTTTCTGTCTTCCGAGCTGTCTTTATTCTGTGTATGAATGGATATGATTCTCTATTCAAGTAAGTGAAGAGTTTCATATAGGATTGGATAGAGTTTATTTGATAGCATAAGTATCATTTATCTTTTGCTGCTGGGTTGATAATTCTGAAGAACTTAATGCAATCGTATCCTCATTTTAACCACAAGAGATCTGTGACACAGTTATGTCTTCACCAATTTGAAGTTTCTATTCTTTTCCCTACCTGAATGAGAGTCAAAGATGTTATTTTGCGTCTTATTTTTGTATGGCAAACTTTGTGCTTTGATTTCATGTGAAATGAGGTATCAATTTAAGTTATCTATTCTGGCCCTTTTCTCCTATGTCCCAATACCTTGCTCAGAGTATTCTTGTTACTTTGTAAAAAGAAAGGTTGATAAAAGCTGTGATTCTGTTATTCTTTTTATGGAATCCTGTTGGTAAGGATCAACTGGCATGGGATATGTGTATAAATGTAAGCATCGGTGGAAGTGGGAGTCCATTTAAACATGATCATTTAATTGATCTTCTCTTATTAAATTCCTTCCAAGCCTAAGTTAGGGAATTTTTCTCTCGTCCTCATTGAGTTCTCTTTTTGGTGTGTAACAGATAGTTTCAAAGAGATTGTGACAGATTACGTCCACAATGAAATGACCCGAACTTGGGTCTTGATCGGTTGGAGATTGTTCCTTATAATTGCCACCAAAGATGCATTTGTGTACCTTGTTTTAAATTGAATGGCCCAATGGATTTTCTTCGTCGTGGGTGAGGCCGTTGGTGTGGTCAGACACTGATAAGTATCAAGCAAACTGTTTGTAGTTGTTTACTGTTGCACTGTAAGTGTTTTTGCATCAAATAATTTGGCCTGGAAATAAAGGTTTTATGAGTGTCTATTTGTTGGAAGTTTGTTTTGGCTTTTCACTGGTATGCATCAAGTAAATGCAGAAGCATTTCTTCTGAGATTTGGCTATTGCTTTTGTTTTCAGAGATTAGCGCTTTTAGCTCTGATAATGTGCATAGATTGTCCAGGCTAGCAGATTTTATCCTCATGGTAAACGCAGAATTCCCCACTCTGATCACCCATTTACAGAGTCATTTTGTAATTCAAAGTGTTACGTGGATTAGTAGGGCACTCATTGTATAACCATGGTTCTGCTTCCATGGTTGCAAATCAACAACTTGAGGTCTGAGGGTGAGGTTTACCGAAAACTCGTCACATAATACTAAAGCTTGAGACTGGGTGGGTTGGGTTGTTTAAACTTTTTTCGTTTCTTTTCAAACATCTTAATTGTTGCCACTCTTCGGAGGATTATCTTGGGTATTGTTTGCTATTGGTGGAAAATATTCTTTATGTTATATTCTTCGACAATAGGTATGCTCTCAGTAATTGTTCCTTTGACAATGTGGAACATGCTGCGTTGCTCTTTTTATAAAGTAATACACTTCTTCAATGAAACAACAATATTCTGACACATTTCTATTGGAAGGGACCATAAAACAATTATCCAATACTGTTGCATATTGTTGGGTTTTGTAGAGTAGAAGCGAATAATGGAGCATCCAAGCTGGTTAGAGATTGTGTGACTGGGGGAAAGTTCACTTTTCTATTTTAGTTTTAGTATTTCCTGCAGGCATAGTATCGGATCCACAATGGTTTGCTTGTTGGTATTAATGCATTCACAAGTCTGGGAAAATGCACTCCGTTTATCATACGGAAATTCACAAGGCGACTTGATCTGGACCTACCACGGGAAAAGCATAACCGCCTGCGTCTTTTGCCCTCATGATATTAACTTCTTATCTATGTATCTGATCATGAAAGAAGAGCTCCGAAAGGAGACTCAATGCCAGGTGACAACAATTCAAATGAAAGGTAAGGTATGTAGAAGCTTCAAAATAGAGAAATAATGGGACGAGTTAAGATAGCTATTTTATGGGGTGAGTAAGTTGCATTTCTGTTTGGCGGTGACATATTAGGACTTCCAATCAGCTGCACAGGATTCTGACAGCTTCGTCACATGTGTAGTAGGGGACGTTGTAGTTATTTCTGTTATGTATGGCGCATTGAGTTGGTTTCAAGGGCGCTCACTAGGTGGGGGTGTGGTCAGGAAATTAGTCAAATTACTTATTCTGCATGTTTTTGTTTTTTAAGACATCCAGGCAAACTTTCTTTCAAATTTTGTCCATCAGCCAAGGCTAGCTATGAAAACCATAATGGAAAATCATCTAAAAATAATAGTCTCAGAATTGCTTGCTAACCAATTTCTTGGGAAAGGCGGTTCCTTGCCGTTTTGATGTGTGTAAAAGAGTATAGAGCGGATTCCTCCCGACACAATGTCTGATGGCTCCTTCAGAATCACGCTGCTTGCAACCTGTTAATCTCGGTAACTGACATTGGAGCTTTGCATCAACATCCATGGTATTGGTAACAAGAAGTTCCAATTCAAAGGGTAAGGCATCTGTAGTGTGAGCATTAAAGAGCTAATAACAGATGTATTAAGTAAGAAGCTTTAAACTGATGAAAATATAAAGCTCGTAATTTACCGACTCCCCCTGGTGATGAGTTACTCTCGTTTAGATTTTTTACTTGAAACTTGTTAGCGTATGTTGGTTACAAAATTTGGGTTCCAGTTTAAGGAGACACAAAACTGGTTGGTGTGAATTATTTGTTTGGGACATTAAACTGCAGGTAATAACTATTAACACATATTTCGGGTTGTCGGACCTGTTTACTCACAGAGAGTAGGTCAGGATCCGAGTGTGTATCTGAAATAAATAAATAAATAATGAGACCCACATTTTCCCATAAATCCTACATGTCATACATGCGGCACCGATGAGTTATACAAATGACAAATTAAGGTGCCAAATATACCAGAAACCCGAGGATTATTTATAGAAAACTCAAGGCCCACATTGTGCTTTGTATTGGACCCGAGTTTAGACCTCAACCTTGTACTGGACCTGGGCCTCGGCAATGTAGTGAACTAGACCTCGACCTTGTACTGGTCCTCAGCCTGGGCATTGTAGGTCTCGGTTGGAGAATCCATATGTCATCAATAAAATTCATTTAATGAGATTATTGTTTTTTCTTTTTGATAATGGGATTATTGTTTGTTTAAGAAAACACTAATGAGTTAATAACAGTTGTATTAAGATTCTTTAAAGTGATGCAATAAAGATATCGTAACTTATTGACTCTCGTTGGTGTTACTCTACGTCCCTGAAAATTCACTGCTTTGCTGGGGTTGCCTATAAAAGCAAAATTCCACAAATGCTGCAAATTAGGCCTGCAACAGTGAGAAAACACCTCTCTCTTCTGGGTGGGATTAGAGAGCTCTCAATTCTGATCAACTACATCGGATAGTTATATGCACGTACGTACTTGTCGAAACTACCAAAACCATGAGAAGCGTTATCATGATGGCAGGTCTGGCACTGTTTTTCTTCTTACAATTTCCCTCCTCCGAGGCTGGCTTCTGGGAAAGAGTTAGATGTCTTGGGACAAAAATCCATACTGCCAAAGTACAAAATCTTTGTCCTAGCAAACTTTACGATGCATCAATTGTAGCAGACTTTGTCAAACTTTACAGCGACCAGAAATTAGACACGGAACATGGAGGTACTAGCACATTCAAGTACTGTGCGAGCTGGTTTTCTTATCCTGAGACTGTGTATATCCATTTTGCTTATGGAGAAAAACATTATCAGGCTGCAATCAGTAGTGCTGATTTTGACTGTTACAAGAAGAGTACCCAGTGCGAGGCCAGACTTTATCCCGAAGAAATTCAACGCTTCTCACCATCACAAGATAAGTGGATTCCACGCACCTATGATTTCCAGTGGTTGACCCCAAAATTAAAATTAAAATATACTGGGAGTGCATCATAGATTTGATAATGCATACGGTGTTATATCTCATTATTCGTTCTTCAGCCCCATAATTTTTGTTTTTTAAAAAAGATGTATCTTACCTAAATTTTTATCATTGGAAGGAAATGCGTACCTTCTCTCTAATGTTTATCAGAATCGTCAACCATATCAACATTAATGTACAATGGATTGGAAACTTTTTTTTTCGAATAATAATAATAACCCTGCCTGTAGCGGGGCATTGAATTATGGTTGTAAGATTCGATTAAGAAAAAAAGGAATTACGGTTGTAAAAGAATCTGAGTTTTTTCTTTTTTTTCTATGGTATCACACCGGGCCTTGTTGTATGACCCAAGATTAGTTGTATGAAAACCCACAAGTGAAGCCCATAATCCAAAATTAACCCAGATCCTGCTGCAATCGTTCCTTTTCCTCTCCATAGACGACAAATAGACGGGGAAAGGGAAACTAAGGGGTTTTGGCTCGATTGAGAGGAAAGAGAGAGAGAGAGATGGCGGCCAGTGGTGTAAGAAAAACCCTTCTCCAGTTTTCTTCAGCTTCTGCTAAAACCCTTGTAAACCGTTCAACAACAACTAGTAATACATCAACTTTCACCGTGAAAACTGCGAAATTGAATGGACTCTTCCCTTCCAAGCCCACCTCTGCTTCTCCATCGTCACTTGGCAGACTCGGGTTTTCCAGGTTTCCTACTTCTTCCAACTACTATTACTACTTAGATGCTCTTTCCTTGTATGTTCTTCATTTCATCTTTGTCTTTGTACGCCCCTTTCACTGTAAAGATTCATACTTGGTGGGATAAAGGACGAGTATACTATACCCCAGCTAGCAAATAATATGAGTAGAGTTTATAAGCG